>JAODLL010000008.1:2472403-2495182 GCA_026546735.1 Forbesichthys agassizii
ATTGATTTTAAGATTCTTTTATTTGTTTTTAAATCTTTGCATGGCCAAGCCCCGCTCTATATTGCTGAACTCCTAAAACCTTAGTCCCCATTAAGGTCATTAAGGTCTGCTGACCAGCATCTCCTGGTTGTCCCTAGAGCAAGGCTAAAAAATAAGGGTGAGTGAGCCTTTGCAGTCGCTGCCCCAAGACTGTGGAATGAGCTCCCTCTTTCTATTAGACTGGCCCATAGCCTTCATGTTTTTAAATCACTACTAAAACACACGTTTACTCGTTGGCTTTTAAATCTGCTTGAGTTTTTATTATGTCATGATGCTCTATTTGTTGTGGTGTTCAATGTGTGTACATTTGTTGTCTTATCTATGTACTTATGTGATGTTAGCACTTTAGTCAACCTAGTTGTTTTAAAATGTGCTCTATAAATAAAGTGGATTGGATTGGATTATAGTATTATTACCTCTAATATATTTGATGAAATTCTACACTAGGGCTATTTGAAGACATATTTTTATTTAAACAGAAATACCACAGATGTTAATGTTCCTTACACTAACTACATAAAAAATGCAAAGACATTCACTGCTTTTTAACAGAATATTCCACAGACACTATGAATCCAGGGGATGGCGCCATTTCATTAGTTATGAGTTTTGTAAAGTTTTTTATCTTGACATAAGTTTACTTTTTACTGTTGTCTTATCTAAAAAAATGATTACATAATATGTGAAACAAGGCCCCTTTTTGTTACAAAACATTTTATTGTATTGATAAAAAAAAACTTGAATATAAGTGACATCGCACATAAGTAAAAGATGCATATTAGGTTGTGTGCAATATTGATATATATACGACATAAGCATTAACGTCACCAAAAGGTTTTTGCAATATTATTTGGGATGCCTTACATATTTTCTCTAGCCAGTGTCACTTCATTGCTCTCTGGGGGTCACTTTAAAAAGTCAAACTGTGAAAATCATGTTTCCACAATCTTTCAAAGCCTACAATTTTTTTTAAAGACTTGGAATTTAAAAGAAATTCAATATATATTATATAACCTAGATAGTAAATACTAAAGATAGTAGTCGGAAAGCTCTCATAAGAAATGCTCACTACATGCTTTTGTCTTGTTAGTGTTAAGTGGAGTACAAATGGGTCGAAGTCTTTCTTTGAGTTCCTGAAGCCCTGAAAGCCATCTACAAATCAATGTTATGAACAGAAGCATTCCTTTGTCCTCAGGGGTATATAAGGCTTCATTCGGTCTCCCTCCGTGATATATACCGAGGGCAAGAAGTCATTTAGTTTTCTATGTATTAGCCTGATGATTTATACACATGGCGAAAGTAGTGATGGTGTCTCCACAATCCCCTCTCAGCAGATGGTTGGCCTGTGATAATTATTCCATAATAAATGAAGTGAAAAGTTCAACAATTATAAATGTCAAAACAAACTGGGGTTTACTGTTTCTGTCACAACACTTCATATATTACTGTAGTGGTTAAGTTAGCAAGCAGGTATATCAACCTTAAATCCTGCATAACAATACACAGTAATAGGTAATCCCTTACGGTATAGGATCACAACAAGACCATTCTTGTTAAAATGAAAATGTCTTATTATTTCCAAGAAAATGTCCAGAAGCTGATCCCTTGGAAATCTCCTTTGCCTGCATTTATTGTTTAATTTTGTGTTTTCCCTTGCATATTAAGCTACATTAATTAAAGATAAAAGCTTAGTTCCTTAGAGTTTTTAGAAAACATAAAAACTGTGTTTGCCCTTTATGTGCATCTGACAGTGAAAGTGGCTGTCACGTTCAACATTAAGGTGACAAGGAGTTTGATGTCTTTATGGTGACTAGCTACAGTAAGCCTACTCCCTGTTTGCAGCATCTTCATGTTCACAGCAGGGAAGGAGGAAACGGTTACTACGTGACTCACTGGGAGGGAGAGTTGAAATCACTGAAGTGGCTTTGTGAGTAATCATTATATGGTTTTCTGGACGCCGTTAGCATCAAAGGACACCTCAATGAGCTCACATTCACTTTTTCCCAAAATCCGCACAGAAAATAAATTCCACCACTGCAAAACACTGTGATAAAACAAAATGTACCCAGACTACAAGCCAACTATTTCAATTGAGCTGTTTTTTGATAGACGAGTGACATTTTACAGTTTACTATTAACTTTGAATTGCTTTTAGTGTTAGTATTCAGACATCCAAGTGAAACAAGCAGCATAACATGATACCCTTTGTATTTGCTGATGTTATTTCGCACAAGTGTACCTCCAACCAGCAGGTATAATACTTGCACTTGTTGTCGGCCATGCCACCACTGACAAATCCTGGCCGTAAGTAACATCTGTAAGCAAAGTGAGAAAAATGAAAAAAAAAAAACACATCTGCAGAAATGTTAAGGAATACAACATCCCAAGAAAGTGTTCAGATAACATTTATAGAGCTTTAAAAGCAGGTGTCTCCCTTCAATACCCAGTTTGGTATTGTTTTGATCAGTTTATTGATTTGATCACTTCTGACAGGTTTTGTCAGGTGTGTGTGTGCTGACAGATCTCTCGATGTTGTACCAAGCTTGACATTTTTAGTTAATCCAGTAATCTAAGTTACTAATTTACAGATGGAGACAAATTCGGACATATTAGGCCAGAGGCATTACGTTCTTTGATCTCTGTTTTAGGCATATTCAATTAACCTGTACAGTATGCTGTACCTCTCAATCCTTTAAAATAACCGATACAAACTATTTTCTTATGTTGGTTATTGTGAATACTTGTAAGGTTTCCATTAGGAAAATCCTAAAACACTGCAGTGTCATGGCTGTCTAGTTGACACGCATTCCGCTAGGATAGACACATTCCTGTTACCTTATGTAACCTTAGGAACATCCAACTGACTGATGTGCAGGTGTCCCCACTTCAAAATGGATGTAATGTCTTCAGCAGGCTCTGACTTTGTCTAACAGTGTTTGAACAAAGCCAGGACAAGGCACAACTGTCTGTTGTTTTTGCTGTTATTTGCTGCTCAAACAACATTTGTGTTTTTCAGACTAGAAGACATGAAATAATCTTTGTCATCAAAGGAGGGTGGTGGGAATAATCCACTCAAAGTGTTTTTCATAATATCTGTCTGTCAGGAGGAAGAGCTAGACTCCTCTTCCAAGAACAACATAGTTGAAGAGGTAGCCTATTGTGTCCTGACAGATTGGCATGGTTCAAGGAAGACACACGGTGGGGAGCAGAGGTGAGATGCATTGTGGGGGAGGGGAAAACACAGCTGCAGCTCAGAGGGAGTCTTATCAATGTGACTACCTCTATTAATTTATGATTGACTGCCCGCGTTCAAATTGCTTTGATGCCTGTGCGGATGAAAGCCACCATACATATACACACATACATACATACACACATACAAATACACACACACATACATACATACATACATATACACATACACATACACATATACATTCATACATATACACACATGCATGCATATACAGTACATACACACATACAGTACACATATCTTGGGTGGGGAAGGAACAACCTTCGTTGTTCTTGCGTTGTGTTGTTTTTGGCCAAGAATTCGGGACCCTCCCCTGTACTGAGAATTCCCCGGGCCCTCACAGTCGCCCCCACACCTCTGCCCATCATCTCCCTGTGCACCATTCATCCTCCTGTAGCTGAAGGACTTTGTGTGACCTTCTCTCTCCTCTCGGAGCTGTCATTAACAGGGACTGCAGTGGGGCTCCTCGCCGCAATAGTAGTTAATAATAAAGCACTCACTGTTAGGGCTGGTCTACACAAGCTACGTGGCTCGCACCGCTAAGTCACATTTGGCAGCATTATGTGATGGCTAATAAATGTGGCAAGTGAGCAAAAACACTTTTTATAGTAATGATGGTAAATGGAATGCATTTATATAGCGCTTTACATTACTTGCCTCACATTCACCCATTCACACACACGACGATGTCAGCCATACAAGGAGACACCTGACCAACGGAAGCCGTTAGGGTTAACTGTCTTGCTCAAGGACACCTCGGCACTTGTGAGGAATTAGCAGGGTTCAAACCAGTGAGTTCTTGATCACCTATCAGCCCGCTCTACCACTGTGCCACTTGCTGCCCTAATGACTTGACCATAGACATCCACTGAAAACAAAAACCATTACGTAAAACAATACAAATAGATTACAATTGTACCCACATGTTTTATATAAATAATCTTAGCCACTCAAACAGCATCATGTGACTGAACCCCATAACTACTGATTTAATAGCACTGAATATCAATGCCATTAATTTCACGTTTTTTTATTTTTTTTATATTCTACACTCTACTGAGTAAAGGAGATTTACCCTGTGTTTTCTGTGACAATGATAACATAATCACTATATATATATATATATATATATATATATATATATATACATATACATATATAGTTTAATGAACTGTCCGTGCGGACACTGTTGACTAAGCTTACACCTGTTGGTTTGCCATAGTTAAACCGGTGCAGCCCTGCCATGCAAGCTACTGTAACTGTGAGCAGATATTTTCTTTCCATGGGTCACCACCTTGGTCTCAACACCCTGGGTAAAATGTGTGTGGTCTGTCGGTTGGCAGGGTGGTTTATGGGCAGCGGCAGGATGCATGGTTCACTGCACCTAAGGTCATTGTTTTAGCAGTGGCAAGAAGACATTTGACGTTTATGTAAAATTGCTTGCATTTACAGTAAAAACAAGGTAGCTATAAAATCAGCATTCACACGTCTACACCATATAATCCTTGCTACTGAATTTTTGTTATTTATGTTACAGTAGTAATTACAGGTCCTTGTCTGGTGAGCATAAAAGCATTATGTTTAGATTGATATATGCTTTACACATACATACACACTGCACAAGAATGCACTGATTTGCTATGTGATAGTTTTGTTGAAAAGAGACCAACTTCAACTGTTTTACAGTAACACAGGGTTAAGATGAGATTGGAAGCCTTGACTTGAAAGAAGTTTGTTTTGCTTTTCTAGCTAACATCAGGAGGCCCCTGGCGTGCAGGCATCTTACAAAGGGCTGTTCACATTCCCACCTCCCTAATCAAGACCCCGAACCCCTTCTGCCCCTCTGCTAGATGGCTGTTATCAGGACGCTGATACAGCGTCTGGAATACAGAACGCCTCGTTTTTATTTAGCAATGCTGCAGAATGTAGGAAGGGAAGGAGGGGGGGGCTCTGTTTGACCTTGTCAGCCCGACGGCTGGGTCGGACGCTATCTGCGGCCGTTCCTTTGAAGAGCACGCCCCTTGTCACTTGTCCTCTCCCCCAACAGCTGATCCATCTTGGACCTCTGGCAGCAGTGCTCGGCGCGGTGGAACTGGAACGAAGACGCAAATGTTGCTATCAATTGTGGGAAATGTTGTATATGCCGAGAGCTGCGGTTTGTTATTGCAATAGATATGTGTGAGTGGGCCGATATGGAAGCGCTGCCTTTCACGGCCGAGGCAGAGAAAATAGACGGCACTCGTGCTGGGAGTTGGCCGGGGTCACGTACGCCCTTGGCGCGACCTCTGGGAGGGGGCGCTTGACGACGCTCGGGGGTCATTTGAGTCAAGCTGCATGAATCTAACCTTCAATTTAATTTTTCGCTGTGAGAGTCAGTCTGAAAAGCCTCGGACTCATTTTGAATGTGTCCGAGTAGCGACTGAACTTTCCAATCAACATCGTGTTTATAGCAATACGGGCATTGTTTTCCAATCAGCGTCATGTTTATAGCTATACAGGCGTGGTTTAGGTGTGCGGGCCATGGTGCTGACAGCGAAAACGACCAGATGGTTCATATAATCAACTGCCAAGTATTTTAATGAAAGTACAGCCATTCACAAAGTGTTTCAATGTATGGCTCCCCAGATGGACTTGTGACAACAATTCCTCTGGCATGTCAGGTTAGCATGAAACACCATTATGCACTAAAGCTTATCAGTAACTGCTATATGCTGACTTGACAGCGACGGGCCTCTAGTTCCAGACAGCAGAAACCATAACTGGTGTTCCATATTACCTTCTCTTTAATAAGTACTAGTAGTTGATCTTTCCCAAGCCCTGCCCCTTGCACTTGTCCTACCTAGTTACTGTAACTAGGTAGGACGAAACACCATAGAAAGCTATTACAGCAAAACAGACAGTTGACGGAAGGTTCCGTCAGTTTCAAAAAATGCTCAACTGTTATTGGAGGACAACCAAAAAAGGGGCGGGGCTTGGGAACGGTCAATAGCCAGGGCTACTGCTGTCCAGGCAGGGTATCACCCATCCAAAGAAAAAGATCATGGGTTATTAGAGGCTATGGCGGTTGGAGAAAGCGTTGCCCTAATTACAGAACAGCACCAGAGGAACCTGTGTGTCCTGTGATGACATCATATTTTCTAGAAGCAGCTGTGTTTGCTCAGAGTCACTCCAGCAGCACTGAGCAGGACACCACAGGCAATCTGCCAGGAGGACACGTCCAGGGCAAACAGCCTTTGCAGTATCTTTAAATGTAACTATATAGAATGATCGTTCTCTGCCTCTGCCATTTGTTTAGATTCTTGTGTATAAGATATTTAACCCCATATAGTCAGGTTGTTTTCTGTCTAAAGAAAAATCAAAATTCGACATGACTTTAAAGGTCTTCCAAGTTTCATTAGTCCCTAAATAGCATGCATACCTACTTAACGAGGTTTTGGCATATGCACACTATGAGAAAGACAAGAACTAATACCTGTATATGCAGCTGTAATATAAATGACACCTGTATGTGAGATCAGCACCATGGATAGAGACACAAACCAGGTAAACGCACTTTGAAAAGGTTATAGCATTTGGATGAGTCTTGTAGGTTTAGCCAGTCACAACACAGCCTGAGTTTCCGATCACATCTCCCTGCATGCACAATTGAATGAATGCCATATATAGTGTATTTCAGGAATCTCTCCAGTTTGACCCTGAAATGTTAAACAGATTAAGGCAGGAGATGCACAGGTCAAATTTAAAACAACCCAGTATATTATAGGTACACCACCAGGTTTCCCCAAGAACAATGCTTTGCTCTCAGACTTCCAGCAAGATGTAAATGGATGTTCGCTGGTGTTAGGACCTCTGACCCACAATGCCCTCTTGTTTCCTGAGCCAGATGCTGCTTCTGTGGACCACAGTCATTCCAACCTAAACAAGGTGATCCTGCCACTAAACAAGATGGATATTGTATCACTCACGTCCTGCTATGCAGGGTAGGAGGCACACAGCGATGCCCTCCTCTTTACATTGACTGTAGAAGTGGCAATGACAGATCACTTTTGGCTGCATGAATGTAAAAAGTGCAATTATGTTTATATTGACATACCCTCCTGTGGAGAAAGCTATAGCATTCTGCATTCCACACACAACGAAAGAATAGGAAAATCTAATTCTGCAGAATTGCATGGTTTTGTGCTTTGAGTCCCAAATCAGATGATTTCACTTTCAAATTGTTTGCGTATAACCCACGGCAAAAGGGAATAAATGTTGTAGGAATTGAAATCAGCGATTACACAATCCACGACACACGACCAAGGCGTTATAAATCGAATCGTTCTTTCAGGTTAGAGGGTTTTAAAAAACCCAAGACATTATTATGTCGGAAGCAATATAAATAAAAAGCAAACATTAGTATATCCCGAATGCATGATTTTGTGTCATGAGACATTAACAACAGCCTACCTCTCTACCGTGCCTCTCTTGTATAATACTGTCCAGTTTGTATTCGGAGTGTTTCCGATGGTTCTCTGGATGCGCCCACCCCTCGCTCCACGTAATTCATTTTCTTGGCCAATCCTCACGCTCCCAAAAATCTTTACGCCATGCAGGCTATAAGAACTGCCTAAGTTTCTCAAGTATCACAATTACTTGTTCTCGTTCTGTACATCTATGGATTCATATGCATCCACGGCGGGCGGGAGAGTGACGTGTGGGATTATTCGATAACTTCATGAAATAATTGTTTTATCGGACACTTGGTTCTCTGAAAAAAAAGTTTATGTCTGAGGAAATCATGGGGGAAGAGTCAAGCAGCTCGCCTGTCTCTCCAGTGGACAGTCTAAGCAACAGCGAAGGAGAGTTGGACAGCCATCCGAAGAGATGTGGGAGGAAAAGGAGATCAAGCAGGAAAAACGGGGAGGACTCAGATAGCCCGACCCCTGGGAAACGAGGGAAGAAGTCTAACAGCAGCAGCCCCCAGTCTTTCGAAGAACTCCAAACGCAGCGGGTCATGGCGAACGTGCGCGAGCGCCAGAGGACTCAGTCGCTCAACGAGGCGTTCGCCTCTCTGCGGAAGATTATCCCTACTTTGCCCTCAGACAAGCTGAGCAAAATACAGACCCTGAAACTCGCCGCCAGATACATCGATTTCCTCTGTCAGGTTTTACAGAGCGACGAGTTGGACTCCAAGATGGCAAGCTGCAGCTATGTGGCGCACGAGAGATTAAGTTATGCCTTTTCCGTTTGGCGGATGGAGGGAGCTTGGTCCATGTCAACATCTCACTAACACCTGGGGAACTGATGTACAAGATGGTATGCATTTTTTCACGACTCATTGTGTTCATGAAGAAAATAAAGAAGGCCCTGAACACATTCGTACCATGATTATTAGAACTGAAAATGAAAAGTATGGATATAGGCCTATACTTTTTATACCTATACCTTAGGAATTAATTCAGTCAATCATCATATAAATATTATGGTATAAACTGTACACTAATCTGCAAATGGAATAAAATAAAATTTTAAAATAATTGTATACGCTTTCTAATATACAGGTGACTGCTGATTCTTATCAGTTTGACTGGACAAATCTGGAGTTCAATGCTGGATACATGGAAGAACATTATTTAAAGCAAATGGACGGACTGTTCTGGGATTATCGCGAGGCCCGGTGCGGCCTTGATCTTGTGAGAGGTTACTATAATAGCCTGCATTCTGACATGTTTTCTTATTGTTGACGATGAATGTTGGGCATGTTTGCAAGCCTTTGGACTTGGGGGAGGTGAAAGTGCATCGGCGCATTTCTCTCAGTTTTTGTGCGAGACTTAAACTGTGGGTTGACTTGTGGATCTAACCTGTGCAGAAATATTTTCAAAATACATTTATTTATTTATTGGTGAAACGTGATAAATTGTCGATCCTGTGTCTGAAATACATTGCTATTTTTATTATCTTTGTGTAAAGTTTTGTATATTTTTTGCATTAAAGACATTATAATGACATTGTTTCTCTTTCGTGTAGTTTTACATTATTTATGGAGACTGATCGACAATGAATAAACTTTCTAAAAACTGATAGGCACATTCAACAGTAATCTATCTACAATCTACTGCTCTATATTTTATAATGTAATGCATTGGTTATTATTGCATGTTAGCCTAGCCTATAGCCTTCTCCACAACATGATGTAACAGACATTTCCATTATCGACAATGGTTCCCACTTGGGAGTAACTTTGTTATTGTTGGAAAGTTTAAGAAACATGAAGACTTGATTGAAGTCGTTAATAAATTAAGTGCAATAATGGGTTTTCTTCATGCAAATACATTGTAATACATGTTTTTCCACGTTTTTTTTACTTTGGCCAATTTATGAATTAAATATGTATTTACAATAATAGGCTATTCGTCCCAGGCCTATTTCATACATTATAAGCTGTCTACTTTTCACATTATAATCCAATAGGTTTAGTAAGAAAGCTTTGATTGTTATACTGTGAAATTGTGCTATTTTCTCCCCCAACATCCCCTCATTTTAATTGTTACTTTTAGTTTACTTTGTGGTTTTGAGAGTTAGATAACGTTTAAATATCATAGACTAACCTAAGGCATGCTTGCCAAACCGTTGCATGCTTGCAATAAGCTAATAGGATATATAGTTATTTTAAATATTTAGGATAAGGTTAAAAATCAAAGGAATAAGGCTTATGTCTGCATGTGTCAAATGCCAAAATAAACGAAATTATATTACTTGCAAAATCGAACTGTAGAAAATAACACTAATTCTTCTATATAAAAAAATCGGCATGTCATGCTGTTCCATATTAAGCTAAACCTTTAGCCACTGATGATACTGATAGCATGTCATATGGTGTGTTTGGCTGCTCGTATTGATCTGCGAAAGCTCTCCCAAAAACGTGTGAATCTCAACACTTGCCTGTTTGAAGGTGTGTAATGTATGGAATTCCCAGATGTCTATGAAATTTAAGAAGCTTGGGCAATGCAAGCCAATAGATCAGTAGCCTATATAGGCTATTCTCACGAGAGCTTTACATTACAGGCTATTTGCCAAATACAAGTAAGGACCAAATAGCCTATCAAATCAAGCACCTTTTATTTTAGACAGTTAACAGACACGATGGTTAAATAAACGTATTAGCTTTAATGTATAGGCTACACATCCCTACAAAAATGTACATTTCGTTAAAAATAAATAAAGTATATCTTACGCAGTGCAGCACATAAGAGGGCCTGGCGGTGGGTGCGATGCAGAGGCATATTGAAACCTAGGCCTATTTAGAACAGATGTTAGTATTTTATAAAGTCACGTGAAATGAACAGATGTTCAGACGGTACAGAAGTTTGCCTTCGACGCATTGCTCATGGAGAGCTCAAACTCAGAGCAGTCTCATATAGACTAGGCTACATGCATTCGATTCGAATATCATCTAAAACATAAGCTATATAGGATAAAATCAAATGTGGATTAAAGGAGGCCTCCATCCCTGGCCCAGCGATCAAAACGTGTTTCAACCTACGGAATGATAACGGTAAGCACATGGTTGATCGTATCAGTCTGTATCACTCACAGAGGGTTGGTGGTGCTGATCAAAATTATGGCGTATAAACCCGTAGCTCGATATTTCACGGTTTAGCTTTTGTGTCGTCAAATCTTTTTTAGTGTGCGCGCCTGCGGGAGTGCTTGCGTGGGTGGGTGTTTTATGTGTGCTGGAGGAGGGGGATGGGGAAGGTGGCGATTAAAAAGAAAATACACCATAAATCCACTTGATAAAGCTATTTATTATGGTTCTCTATTTAAAATAATTTGCAGTTATAAGGATCAAGCACAAAATACAAACCTAACTAAATAATATTTTATATTTACCTATAATAATTAGTTAATTATGCTTATTATTATTATTATTATTATTATTATTATTATTATTATTATATAGCATGTAGGTCTCTAGCACTATTAGACTATAGACTCAAAACCGTTCAATTTAATTACTTTTACTGCAATCCTGATATATGTAGATTGTAATAGCCTATGTTTTGTAATCGCCTAATAAAGTTGGTCAATAGATGCAAGATGACAGACGTTGTCCACCAACAATAGTAACCTATAGGCCTACAATATTTTAGAAATTCTATATATAAACAATGTAGTTTAAAGTAAGCATATAATTTCTAAATATTTAATAAATCATATTATTTAACAATATTGTAGGGTATAGTGGCAATTATTTGTGCAAAAGCCTAAATCAAAGCCCAAATATACAGTAGAAATATGTGTTTTAACATTAAATGTATTTTTGTATTGATGTTTAACAGACTGGATGATCTGTGTGAGAAAACCAACCAACTATACTTCCCAAGTGGAAGTATAGTTAACTCTAATTAACACCAGAAAACAAACATGCAGGCTTAAGAAACACAGAGACCTTTATATTGGGCTCATGATGAACATGGATTTTGCTGAGTGGTTGAATATGAATCATTCAGGTTGTGTACAATTTATAATATGCCTCACAAAAAGTTGGTATACCATTAACATCCAGCCTCATTAAAACACGTATTTATTTGGTAAATTATGCATGGATACATGGCAAAATATAGCAGTAATATTGCCTATAATTTTCCTGTGTGACAGTGCATTAATATTGCACCTATATATAAAACCAAGATTGCTATCTTGTTATTGTGATGAGAGTTATATGTTCATCATGCTTCTTCATGAACAGCTAAACCTCTGTTTCCCCTCCAACATCATTTTTGTCAGGAAGGCAACTGATAATGAACCTGGATTAATCTGGTTTTAATCATGTTAAAAAGACTGGTTACCCATGATTTTAACAAATTACAGAAGATTATAAAATTGTCCACACCCCACCCTTTCACTCTATATGTATGGGGACCCAGGGTTACCTTGTCATTAGTAACCTTCAGACATTCAGAATATGAATTGCTTATCAATCATGTTTTCTTCTGGGATTTATATTGTGCTGCTGTGTGTCTGTCCTGGAGGCTAAACACAATAGTTTAATGTCTGCACTTGGTTGTAGATGTAAATCTGCTCTCTTAGAATGAAAAGGAATTTAAGTGAAACTGTACTTTTTACGCACACTAATCAATTATAAAGCTTGTTAGAAATGAGACAAGCCTTCTATCTAACAACTAAAACATATTGGGAGAGAAGCAGAGGCTTTTAAATTAAAAAAAAAAAAAATTTAACTATAAGCTTGAGCAAACTTTGTCCACAGCCCAGCCCATCTGTGCCACATTCACTATAAAATATCGTATGTCTTTATAGATTACACGTATGTGGTCAGTTTTAGGAAGAAAGATGTCTGCCTCTGCAATGGCATAGAGTAATCTCTATAATGTCACTGGTACAATGTAACAAGCAAATAAAATATTCCTGTTTTTATACACAGAATACAGAGACGTAGATATCACAATGCTCAGCATCTGAAAAGTGGTTATAGGATATACTGGAGACTTGGTTTCCCAACAATTCTACATTTTTAAACTTCCACTAGCTTGGTTTATGGGTTTGCCTGGCTGTCAAACACATTCAAACCACACCTATAAATATAGTCATCCTCAGACCCCAAACACAGTAAACACGTTGATATGGGAAACTGGGAAACACGATGGCCCAGTGGATTGTGGCCCCACAGCAAGAAGGTCCCGGGTTTGAACCTTAGTCATCCCAGCCTTTCTGTGTGGAGTTTGCATTTTCTCCCCGTGTCTGCGTGGGTTTCCTCCAGGTGCTCCAGTTTCACCCACTATCAGAAAACGTGTGAGGTTAACTCTCTTCTGTCAGTGGCATTGACCAGCGACACTGGTCTCTACCTTGGGGGATGGGTTAAATGCAGAGAACAAATGTCGCTACATTCTGGGAATAGGATACACATTTTAAATGCAAAAAAAGATATATTGCTGGGTTAAAAAAAAGACACTACAATGCCGTTGGCACCAAGTGTGTTTCCACTTTACAGACAGTGCTGCTATGGTGATAACTGTGTGTGTGTGTGTGTGTGTGTGTGTGTGTGTGTGTGTGTGTGTGTGTGTGTGTGTGTGTGCGTGCGCACGTGTGAGTGGGTGTGTCTCACCCTGTCAAGAGTTGTAACAAAGTTGTGTATTGTGACATTTGTGTGAGCCTTAAAGCAGTCAGCAGTCAGAGAAAGTATTGTTTCAATTGCAATTCAGCCACTTCTGTGGTGTTTGGCAGGTTTCTCTGTAATAGGCATAGAACAAAAATAAGACACGACAAGCGAGATTCCTTGCAACAGAACAACAGACAACAGTGGTTATGATGTCTGTTTGACTCAGTGAACACACAGACTGTTTCCAATACATGGATTAATCATAGATTTACAACCTTTCTCCAATAAGATCTTTATTTACTTTTTATTTTAGTCGAAGACTATGCTTAATCCCTGTCTGTGAAACCGGCACGTGGTGTTTAAGCGGAACTCAAGATTTCAACTGGAACAAAACGAAACCACCAACAACCAGTTGGTGTAGGTCTCAGTAAACAGTACACAGTCAGCAATGAACTATGACATCCGACTGTGGCCAGAGCCACAACCGTCAGCTTGTAACATGTCCAGGGGCCACGTTAAGTGGCGTGTGCACCTTGTGCGATATGTGCCACCCAGGCTGCATGCAAGACATGAATAAGCGTTCACAATGAGGTCACAAAGGAAATAGCTGGGAATGGCCTGGCACCTTTTACAACTGGCTGGTCCCCCATTGGCCCATGCAGAACCTCTGTAATAATAAACAGGCAATCAGGAGGCAGCATATGAGTACACAATGACATTGCAGAGCTTGGTGTTTAATAAAAGCAGATCTTTCAATGGAGAGGGATGATGATTTGTGTTCTCTTGTCCATAAACAGAGGGCCTCTTGCAGGAAGTATAAACATACAGACGAAATGGAAGGCAGTTGCAGTCCAACACAATGATTTCAAAAGGTTCCTGTTTATGTTCAATCAAGATGGAATATACAGTATAACTCTGGAGCAGCTATACTGTATATTTGAGCATTAAATAGAAGGGATTATTTCCGCGAGAAAACAGGGCTGTCGCACCACAGAACGTTTTATTATATTTTACAGGCCAAACTATGAAATCGTCTCATTTTCCTAAAGCACAAATTACCTTATAGAAACACTGCTTTAACACAATGATGTTTGCAAATTGTAAATGAAATAAATAATCACACAAACAATATAAACGGCTATGGTAGAAACGGTGGTAGCTGTGATAAAACAAATACCCTATTGCTAAGGATGTGGCACCCTGATTTTGCACAATTTGTCCCTATGTGAGACTTGTCTATGGCCCAGGGGTAACAGGGGGCTAATGACGTCCATCCATGTCCCCCTGGGGTATCAGCTCCCTGGGTGTTAATCCCTCTGCCTTCATTAACCTGGTGGCCCACAAGCCCTGCCTAACAGAGGGAAACTCGTGTCAAGCTGATAATTGATGTGTTGTTACCTAGCGAAACAATGATCTCCTTATTCTGTCTGGAACCATAACACCCTCTTTGACGAACATGCAGTCGGACTCGTAGTAGGAGTTACAGTCCCAATACCGAATTGTCACATTTAAAAACGTGCAAAAGAGAAGAAATATACGGTATTTTCACCTGGCAAATACAGTACTGTAGTTCGCTATCTAAAATGTATATAAAGGTTTCCACGGAGATCAATCACAAAATTCAACTAAATTGCTTGTCAGTGTGAAAATAGTTTAAACTTTTAACATAATGTGCAAGAATAAAAGCAAGTATCAAGAAATATTGTATTTAATTCCTTTTGACATTTCTTCCTTTCAAACAAAAGAGTGATTTATTTTATTCATTCATAGTTTGTCTTTTTTTGTTTGTTTGTGTGTGTCTGTTTTGTCAATTAACCCCTTGTTTATGTAACATTATGAGTTTTTGCTGTCTTGGCTGCTTGGTGGAATCTTGCCTGGATTCCAACCTCTACACATGACTCATCATTTACTCTTTCACTTCCCAGCAGGGGCGTCGGCACAGGACGCTTACTCATTACTGACAGGGTTAGAAACCCACTGTCTGCAGCCACACAAGCCCCCGACCTGGTGACGATGGCAAGAGCACCCATACAGTGATGGTAGAGTGATCTTGGGTATCTTCAAGTCATTTGTATAAAGGCCTTTCATGTCGGGGAGGGTATTTCTATATGTAGTGCACATTGATTAATACTGGAGCAGAACTATAATTTAGTCTCCAATCGACATGAAATACCTGAGTTATAAGTAAACCTACTTTTAGCAAATGCGTGACGCTATGTGAATCTATGACATGTACTGTATGTCTTGCCTGCACAAGGTCTATTGTTGTGTACTGTGTGTACTCTGCTCCCTCTGCCCATGCAGATCATTGTGACTGGTTGAATAATGCTATATGGTTTTGTCCTGAGCTACTTAAGAAAGAATGTCTTCACATCTCTAACTTTGAATCGTTTACATCATCATCATCATCATCATCATCATCATCAATAAAACATACATTAAAATAACAGAGATTTGAATATGTCATTATTCAACTACAGCAGATTTTATTAATTGCTTTTTCATTTTACGAAAGGCTTTCACCAAAGATGATTGTGATCATGTATTGTACCTAACATTATGAATCAATTCGGTTTGATGGGTGAAATCTGTGTGTCCTTACGGGGCCACGGACGACAAACCTGTTGTTAGTGTTGTTAGACGTGTGTTAGCATGTACAAGGAGCTAATATGTGCCATGTAAGAGCACATACATTTGGGCCTCATCTCTGTCCTAGCGTGCATGATGCGAGAGGACGGGTGTGTCACCCTCCGCCTCCCTCCCTGACCTCCGGGACTCAGTCCGGACTCTTCCGGACTCTGCCTCTATAGTTTGAAACCGATTCAAGCCCTTAACCGGCCACACTGGTCAAGCCCATTAGACACAGCTACACTATTTGAACTATCTTTGCGTTCAAACCTGTTCTTGTATTCTTATTGTTTGAGCTCTTTTTTTACACACTTTCTTCATTTTATGGATCAATATTTTTTGTCATATAAATATATTTTTTTAAACCAGCACCTTTTCTGTTAAATATGTGCAGTATATGAGACAAAGTGAAACTATAATGCATATGCAGCTTCCTGAGGACTGAACATCCTCTCCCCCTTAAAAAAACACGTTCCCCCACGCCTTTATTGATTTCACTAACCTTGCTGTCACCGTGGATTAAGGGTTTATGAATGCCAATAAATTCAGTGTGTTCCTATAAAAATCGTGCAGAATACAGTATGACGTATATAGTTGACATGCGGGATGCATTATATTTCTGTTCCCTTTCCTGGAGATATTAAACAGGACATAACTTGACAGTGACCAAGCTGATAATAAATACAGCACTCCAACGTGATTCATTAGCGTTTCACCTCAGTGTTATTTTATGAAATAGGATCCACTGATGTGCATTTTTATTAGCTTCATCCATGCTTATATTCAAAGCGATGCTAATAATATTAGTTTTCTAATATAGATTTTGAATTTGGTGGAAAGAGTGTTGGAGGCGGTGTGGAATACAAGACAGAAAAACAGTTTCAATACCGATATAATGTCAAGAATGCAATCTGAGATTGTGGCAGTTGATCTCTGTCTAATGTAGATGGTCTGTCTCGTGTGGCCTCTTTATTTCAATCGAATGGTGCTATTGGAATACAGAGGAATGCCAGTGCACCATCTACGTAAAAGTACAGTAAGCAGCTATAGTTTCTTTTCAGATGTGAGTAACAGACACTTTAAATTAATTAAATACCCTCTTTTGGTTATGCAGCATTGCAAAAATATGTATATGTTATGTATACATGATTTTAGTTCCTTTTGCTGACCTTCAACATTTGCCCCGGAGAGAGATGCAAATGTACCAGAGAACATAATGGCTCCTTTCCTGTGTAAAAACTAGGCAGTAAAGCAAGGTAATTAGGGTTGTCAAGACAACAGGGCCCAGCAGGACGATGGTGGCGCGCATACACTTGCAGAACTTCAAACGGTATCAAAGCTCTCGATGGCCAGGCCCGGCGCAACAGCTCTGGTTTGAATTAGGAACCAGCTTCTACAGTCTCTATAGATTCAAGATCAATATGGAACACCCGCCTCAAAACATACACGGAGAGGGGGAGGGCTAGCTGGTCCCATTCCAAACAGACCCAGCTCTGGATTTCATTAGAGTCAATTATCTTATCTTTTTCATCTCAGCGCTGCCCCCAAGCATTGCGAAGTAGGCCGGCTGGGTTCCCTTGCAGTTTGAGAGAGCCCGTATCCAGATCCTGCGGACCAAGTCATTAAAACACCCCGTGCCTCTGCCTCTTGTGATCAAAATATTTTCATGCTTTTTAAAACGGTTGTACTCCTTTCAACCCCACAGGGCATAGGAACGCTGAAAGCAAATGCAAGCCTTGCTTTACCCAACAGTCCGGGGATGCTATAAGTTTGAATAAGATTGTCCGAGAGTGGTACCTGTTCCGTCGATGACCCAGTCAAAACAATATGTACACGCGTAAACCCCCCTCTCCTTTATTATCTCCCCCCATACGTGTATAGCCATACCTCAGAGTTCATATGGAGAGGGGGGATCTCTGAAGGCCAGTTCCGTTGGTGAGGCATTCACCAGGGCTTGTCCAAGCAGCTCCAGCGTATGCTGTAGCTTCAGCTCACTCTGCTTGGCACTGAAAATTAACAGAAAAGGGAAAGAGAAAAAAAAAAACGAACCAAGCCCAGAATAACACTGGAAAGCCATTCTTTTTGGCAAGCAGCATCAAATGGGCCTTGATGCTCACGGGCCTGTCTGTCTGCAAACCGACAGGGATATAGAGAGTAGAGAGAGAGAGAGAGAGAGAGAGAGAGAGAGAGAGAGAGAGAGAGAGAGATGTGGAGGGATAATTCTTCTGCCGATCTCTGTCAGAGCACTCAGAACATAGGAGCCCTAATCAGGGAAATGATGGAGCCTTGGAGTAAGTTACGGCTGGATTGGATTCGGGGTGGGGGTGGGGAAGGGGGCAAGGGGAGGAGGGGGGGGTGAGAGTCATAAGGTCCAAGACCCGCAGCTGAAATTGAGAAGACTTCTCATCAGAGGCGAGGATCCAAAGCAGAGGCCTTCCTTCATCGTGGACAAGCTGAGAAATGCAGAGAAGCAGCAGGGTCAACCATGGCAACCCCACTGTGTGCCGTTACCATGGCAATCACCCTGAGGGCCAAAGAAAACAGATGACAAGTATAATAATATGAGGTGTAATCACCAAGGTCAGCTGCCTGCAAAGTGGCTTCTCCACTCGCAAGGCCCCACATTCTACCGAGAACACCCTCCCCACTGTACTCAACAAATGAATTACTCAGTAACGTGGTCATTTTTCCTCCATGCCTCTAGAAATCAGGAAGGCTCAGGGGACATGCTCTAGAGAGACTCTACGAGAGGAGTCAATGAGAGATTCCAGTCTGCTTCTACCGCTAGATATTTACTTTCCGGTTCTTTGTACTGGGCGTCCTGCAGATGGAATCTACCATCCTTTTCAAGGGGAAATTTTCTGACTTATTAACTGTCAACAGTTCATAACCTCCAAGGAGCCATTAAACTTTTTCCAGTGGCCTCGACAGAAATGCCCATGTTTGAGTTGGACTGAGACGTGGTTTAAATGTTTTTACTCTCTCACACTCAAGTGCAATTGCAACTTAATACTGACCTTAACATCAGACCACCGTGTCAAGATAAGGCTTTTAAAATAAATACTTTTTAAAATATTGTACAGAAGATTAGTTAAATGCACACATAGTTAATCATGAGAACACTACACAGACTTTACAATGATACATTTACAAAAACATTAAGCTGCTAGAACCCAATATTAATGGTAATACTTTTTATCAAATATTGAATGATTTTTCTAAACATAACTGTAGTATTGATTGTGATGTACTGTATCATGTAACTTTCATTAGCATGCACACAGACACAAATATCGCCGCTTAACAATTAAAGCTAAGCTACCTAACATTTCCACATTCTACATTGTTTACGCAAGCATTTCATATGAAAAGGGTGTCTCAGTTTTCTCCTCAGGTCCCAACACCTTTAATACCCACTTCCCACAATCCATCCATCCATCTATATCCAGCACTATTATTGTGTTATTGGGAGCAGACCGACTCAAAAGTTCTTCCTTTTTGATAGGCAAAGGAAAGAGCCAATGAGCAGCCTGAAATCAGTAGCTGGACTAGCTCAGCCTACGCGATCTGAATGCCGGTTCAAAGTGCTGAGCACCTCAGACTGAGACTAAGGAAGTGAAATCAAGTACTTTTTTTGTCAAAAATGAACAGAGAAAAAGAAATAACCAACACAGACTTCAATATTGGACATGCTATACCGGTTGGGGTGCTGCCACCTATGTTTTAACAAGTAATACTCTAAGCTAGGTAGTGTAGCTTTAAATGATTCTTTATATGTCATAGATGTCATAGTTGAAGTTGTCCTTGAGAAATGGTGTCAGCAATGGTGTGACTAAATCATTTATCATGAGCCAAAAACAACCGGGATGAATAATTGAGTCCAGATGTAGCTGATTTGTGCTTGATACCAGAGTTCATTTCCTGTCTGTCCTTTGTAAGACCACCTATTACACCTCCTAGGCAGCTGTCGGCTACAGGCCGAGCCACAGTATCAACACTCCTCAGGTCTCATTGCTGGAACCACACCACGGACACAAAACGCTGCAGCCTGCTTTTAGGTGTCTCTGCAACACAGCCAGTAGCACTGCAGAGAGCGTTTAACATTGAAGTGTTCTCCAGCATTATTTGTGCCCTGTGCAGTAGGTATTGGGTTTGTTCAAGTGTTTCATGGCATACAATGAAGCATTATATCAGCCTGATCGTGCAATGATTACTGGAAAATATCATTAAAAACATATACACAAAACAAAAAAAATAAAAAAATAAAACCATGAAATTACACTGATATTCTTGTGTGTGCGTGCATGAGTGTAACACACAGAAATGCGGTAGCAGTTCTCTTGTTTATTTTATATGCTAAATGATCTGGGAGGCTATAACGTTCTGGCTGCCTTAAAAGCATTCTCTTCCGGCCCTGTGGGCCCATGTGGTTTTAATTAGCTTTTTGGTCAGGCCACGCAGGTGACTGACATTGTGTATACCCACTCCTCAATACACATACACGCAGGAAGCTAGCAAGACGATAGTGTCTTTTTTAAATTCAATGTTCCAATAGCTCTCTCTAGTCTGAATGTTAAATGGTAGCAGTTAATATCATGGGGAAACTTTCCATGCGGTCTACTTGTTTATGGAAAAACAGGATAATGGCCATATTTAGGTCAACATTGTCTGTGTCTTGAATACAACCCTGTTGTCTTTTAAACCTGGCCAAATTCACATCCTTGCTGCAAACCTGTGTCCGTTCATTTCGGCATGAATTGCAAGCCAGGTTCAAATCAAATATACACACCTAAGCAGATTTCAAATGTGGAGGGATGTCAGGACTGTTTGGAGAAAAACGTAAACACTAAAGCAAAGTGGGCGGCAGACTTTAATGTTGTGTTTACATTATAATTAGTCTTTCCAGAATGAGAATGCCTGACAGAGGTTCTGAGACATTATGGCGTGATAAAATAAACGTTAACCGGCAGTGTTTCAAAGCCTCCATGTATCATAAACTCCACAGGACAGCGCCATCTTCCCCAGACTTTAGGCAGTGCACACTAATTGATCCAACTCTTTTTTTTCTGTGCTTCTCCTCCCCTCCTATCTGGGTCATTTCTTTATTTTATTTCACTTCACCTTTATTTTCTTAGGTATGCCGGTTGAGAACTTATTCTCATTTGCAACGAGGACCTGGCCAAGATAAAGCAGAACAACATGCAGTTTCACAATAAAATACACAGTAAAATACAAAAGAAATAGTCAAGAATCTATAATATAAATTGTTACACAATTTGTGCAAGAATGTGTCTTTTGAAAACAATAGGTAATTTGTGTGCAAATGGTTTATCAATAACAATAACAAGAGTCCCTCACTCCCTGTATATAACTAGCTTGTCATCTTCATACCCAAAAATGCGTCTTTATTCTCATGCTTTTCCTGCTACTCTTTTGCCCCCCTCCCCCCTTCTCATTTCCTGCTGTACCCCCACCAACAGTGAGCACAGGTTGGGGCTTCATCTCTCTCTGCAGGGTCCCCACCACCCTCACCACCCCGCCCCCTCCTGGACTCTGAGGCGGCGATGACAGCCGTGATTGCGGTGAGGGCCGTCGGTGGCTCATTGGGAACTGTGTCATTGTCCACCTGAGCAAACAGGGACCTCAGGGAGCCGGGGACAGAGCGAGAGGGTGTGGGGAGAAACGGTTGAAGGCGACCGAGGAACCAGTTGAGGAGAGGTGGAGGGATGGGTGGAGTGACAGCCAATGTACAATAACATTAGTCTTCCGTCTTGGCCCAAAGATAGCGCTCCTCCTGGACACAGTTCTGCCTTGGCTTTAGTCGTACTCGCCTCTCTCTCTCTCTCTCTCTCTCTCTCTCTCCCTCTTTCTCTCTCTCTGTCTCCCTCTCCCTCTCTTGCATAGAGCTCCCTCCAATGGAAACACATTCCTGTCATGCCTCACTGCTGTTCCCTGTTTAGATTTCTCATTACAAACAGTGTTACACGCATGGGCTGGAGCTGCCCGATGCTCAAGCCAGCGATTCGGGGACCTCTCTCTTGCCCCGCCTTCCCCTCCCACCACCTCCACCGGGAGAAAGTAAAAGGAGACAGCTCCATATCATCAACAACATCAGCAATCATTTTCCACCTATAGATGCAATTACTGGCAGGTACACTCGTTGATTGTTTATACCTGCTATTTTAAGCCCCAGGTAATCCTTGCATCACAACAGGGGAGCCTTGAAAGAGAGGGCACTGGACTGCTATGGTGGTGTGGGATAGAGAATGCTGTAGGTTTTATATAGATACAGTGATAAGGGGAGGAGTAGAGGGGAATACAAACCTTTCAAAACACTGTAATCTACTGTAATACTGTAGGTTTCAACTAAAAGAGAAATTCAAGATCCAAGTAGGTACATTTTACAGAAACACAAAGTCCATCCAAGAGAAGACAGGATGTTCCATTTATTTATTATTTTAAACAAAGCTTTTTACTAAATAAACCTGCGCTGAATTCTCCACATTCGTGTGTGCAGAACTGCTGTCTGTTTCAAATAAAACCCAGACAAGAAGAAATCTTATGAAATCCTAAAATTGGCTTTGATCGTTAACTGCCATGGCAACCATGGCTCTCTCAAGCTCCATCGTCACAGTTTGAAGTTGCTTGTTGTTATATTGGAATATGATGTAACCCCATTCTCCATCTTGACGATTTATGAATATGATGTGGAGCTGGTTGAGAGGATAGCAGGGTTTTATGGAAAACAGACCCCCTT
>JAODLL010000008.1:2495282-2512257 GCA_026546735.1 Forbesichthys agassizii
ATATTATTATTATTATTATTTCATAATTTTTTATTAATATTGTCTGGTTTAAGCAGTCAATGAGAACATTCACAATTATGCAGAGTTACTGTATGTAAGAGAGTCAATTACTGTTTACAACAACATGCTAATGTCTTCTGATGGCGGCTAATTGCAGAAAAACGGTTGACGATTCAACCGACAAAACAATTTTTAACCAAACACTCACATGACTTCACCCACATTTTCTCATTACACACACTTCCCGGTAAGCCACGACTTCCCAGGTTACAACGCTTCAGCTCGGCACCGGCTTACAGACACACGCACAGCCGGCTTGGTTTCATGAATAAGCCTTGGTCACACAAAAAAAAAGAAGAAAAGAGACCAAAAGAAAGCTAGGAGGTGTGAGTCATCACAGTCAATGCAATACAGTGAACGGGCATTACTCATACTGATGTCAGCCGCGCAACCGCCAATTCAATTCACAGGTCAGAAATAGAAGTCATTGTCCATGGTCAATATCCTGAGAAACCTTTCAGATGTTCCCTCAGTATGTCCTGTTCCCTCAAAAGTGACGCAGGATAAAAACCCTCACCGAAAACACTCTGTGTTAAAAAATACTAAAACATACCTATAAATATCTCTAAATACTATAATAAAAATACTCCACATGCTGTATAATAGAGATAACCGCAAGGCTAAACTGACTTTATCACACAAACGATATACAACAGCATAGTCCTGCTCAACACCGCTACAGTACTTCCCTTAACTCAGACCGACAACAGACCGAGTGTCTCCACAGTACCTGCTGTACGAATGTGCTTCATGCAGCATGCAGTAAGAGTAGAATACCTGTATTGAGGAAGCAGCGTCTGATCATGCCACGATGCCTCGCCAGGAAGTTTTAGACTTCTTATTTCACACAGAGGGAGAGAGAGACTAGCGGAGAGCAAGGCGTTGAGAGCAAGCCACACAGAAGAGAGAGAGAGAGAGAGAGAGAGAGAGAGAGAGAGAGAGAGAGAGAGAGAGAGAGAGAGGGAGGGAGTTGCACAGAGGATTTTAGATAGAGAAGAAGTAGAGAGAGAGCAGCAGATCCCAAGATAGCGCAAGAGACGGAGATTGGAATGCAAAAAAAAAATAAAGAAGGAGGGAGAGAGAGCGAGAGATAGAGAGAGAGAGAGAGCGAGAGACAGGAGAGAGAGATAGGAGAGAGAGAGAGAGAGAAGGAGAGAAGCAGCATGGAAAGGAGAGATATTTCAAGAAGTGCAGGAAGTGTCTCGGTCACCTGAGTTGTTCACGTTGTGCATGTTGCTCAGGCCGTCCGCCCGCTGGTGTCCGACGCGCCCCTCTGTTGTGAGGAAACTTGACTCGCCCTCGTAAATTGTCTGCAGCATGCTCCACTCAGCGCTGCGCTCTCATCGCAAGCCCTGCGCTTCCTGTCACCCAGAGCCAGCCCCTCAGCCACTCGGGGGGATGGGGGGGGCAGGGAGGGAGAGGGAGGGAGAGCGCAAGCGAGACAACAGCCGACAACTCCCTGCCTTGTTCTACCTCCTCCTCTGAGAGAGCTTTCTCACCATGGAGCACCAACGCTCTCTCTCTCTCTCTCTCTCTCTTTCTCTCTCTCGCTCTCTCTCTGTCTCTTTCTCTCTCTCTGTCTCGCTCTGGGCTTCCAAGCTTGCCGTGCACGTCTTCTCGCGCGCACACCGCGGTAGCAGCAGGTGCTATATGTGTCCACCGCCTTGCCTGGTCACACCGACTGAGCCTGAGCTCGCGGCCTACTCTCTCTCTCTCTCTCTCTCTCTCTCTCTCTCTCTCTCTCTCTCTCTCTCTCTGTCTCACGCTGGCTCTACACACTGTCTTCTGTGCAGAGGTACTGAGAGGAAAACGTGGATTCCACAGTTGCCGGGCAAGGGAGCGTCACTCACGGTGGTTGCAGCGCTGCTGTACTGAGCACCTCTATCAGGCTACGGCACTGCAAGAGCCGGGGAGGGAGGCAGGCTTCATTTGCATGTGAATCAACAACTGCGTGGCCCCGCAGGTGACAGAAATAGAACAATGGCCGGCCCGGGCTAAAAATAGGTCAGGGAGAAGCGAGGGGATTGGAGCAGCATTGATGCGTTTAAAAATACCACACCAAACACAGCTGTCTTCGTCGGCTCCTGCCAGAAGCTGTCTCCTGACTCGCTCTCGGCAGACGCAGGCTTCGTTGCCTCCTCGTATCACTCTCTCTTTCTCTCCTCTGCATGAAACTGAAAGACATACCAAAACAGGAGGAATGTCTCTAAAATGAAACACACATATATACAGTATACAATATACTGTATGTTGAATACAGAACACGAGAAGGGTTTATAAATATACTGTATGAGAAAGAAACATGTAAACATTGTTTGTAACCACCATTTTCCAATATCTCAGATTTTCTGTCCTTCTCTCTCTATCTCTCTCTCTCTCTTTTCCCAGATATCACGTACATTCCATTTTCCAACTTCCTGTAGGGTATGCCTGGAATATTTAGCATTCTGCTCCGGTGACACTACAGTCTGTGAGAGCTAATCAAATAAGAACTTAAACAAACAATGTCACAAATCCTATTCTGCTGCTAGCCGTGTTATCATGCGGTGCCCAGGAATCACAATAGCATATACAGTAGGGTGACAACTGTCTGTGGGGTAAATAGATGTGTGTTTGTTATTTTAAGCCGCTTGACCAATGTAACCAAGTGTACCCATTGTGCACAGGGACAGTTGATGTGTATTACATTTTGTGTGGATCCAGAGTAGGGCTGGGCGATATACCGGTATTTAAATGATACCGATATATTTTCAAAAGATTATGCGTTCTTTCATAAATGTTTCGTTTTGTTAGTGATTTAGTGAGTAGAGTGTCGAAGGGGTGGAGACCAGAGAAAGCTCACAATGTCTGCCTACTAAACGCCGCTCGCATAAGTTGACACAGAGGGATCATTTGAAGCGAACCTTTTTAAAGAGTAGCCAATGAGCAAATTCTGAATCACATGCTCAAATTCCATTTATGACAAACAGATACAGGTAGCCAGCTAGTAATACAAGCTACAGGTAATCAAAAACAAATGTGGAATAAATTGAGTAAACTGTTGTTATAGCTGCAATATTCACAACCTCTCTGCAATTGATATAAACATGTTCAACTACAATTATTGTGACAAAAGATTTAAAATGTCACATTTCTGTTGGGTTTCCTATTTTTTCCCCTTCCCAATTTAAATTGACATGATTAGCATAAATAGCTTGTTGCTAGGCTTTTACAAATGCATTTTCTTTGTAACACACAGTCGATGCAACAGTATTATAATACTTTTGTCGACTAGTCTAATTTATAAGTGTTTAAATTATAGTCATTATTACTATAGGAAAATCCCTATTATGTTCTGTTTACATTGTATTTGCACAGATGCAAGAGAGTAAATTGTAACCTGTAATTGTTTTATTTTTATAAAACTAAAAAAGTGCTTGTGACATCTCACATTTGGCATTGATGTAGGGTTTGAACATTTAGCCCACTTTGTAGAAAATGCTGATATATATTGTGTAATCTGTATTTAACCTAAATATATAGGGATATGATTTTTGGTCCATATCGCCCAGCCCTAATCCAAAGCAGTGGCTCATTAGAAAGCATGCATTTGGCTAGCCAACAATGCTGTTAAAAACGGTTTCAACAACCCTCACTTACGTCAGCGGACACATTTGCTTAACATATCACATTCACTTGAAATGTAACACTTTTGTAAAAAATTATATACATTGCAAACATACATTTCACACACACACACACACACACAAACATGCACACGCACACTCACGCATGCACACACACACACACACACACACACATATACAGTGTGTATAGGAAAATGTGTTGAGCATACCAATACCAAACAGCAACAGGATTTTCAATTAGTATTCGGCGCCAAGTGACTAATATATCAAAGATAATATAATCTCTATCTAGACTCTATCCCATAAACAGTCCATTTGAATGATCTATCTGACCATTGATGCGTGGCTGAGTTTGTGGCCAAGCAGACTGTGCCTTTAAATTTTTCATCTTCCTTCATAATTTGACCTGTCCCCCAGCCAGAGGCATGGAGCCAGCGCGGCTATTTTTAGGTGCCGAGCTCTGACGACTTGTGGCTAGAGACACACACAGAACGAGTTTTACTGTGTTGTTTCAGCTGGACAAACATTTAACCCCTCAATCCTTTTATCGCAGCACAACAAAGAAGCCAAGGAGGAAAAGCACAGCTTGTAGACTTCACCCCAGACATAAAACAACACTGGTGCTGATGCACAATATGTGTTATTCTTGGATTTGTCTAACTTTTTAATGCCATGTGCCTTTATCCATTTTAATTCCTTGTTACATTCTGGTACATTTTAATTCCTTGTTACATTCTGGTAAACTAACATTCAAATGGGAAATCCTTTCTTTCTTTCCTTCCAGCTGTCCATCTGTCCATCTATCCTTCCTTCCTTCCTATTCCCACTGTACAGTAACCTACTGTATGACAGTGCATACATATACAGTATATATGTCACTGAACTTTTGATGTTCAGAATGCTCGGAAGCCTAAATAAAGCGTCAATAACCTTTTTTCCCCTGACTAATATGATACTATGACATGAAAAGTGACAATGTCGACAAGCGACAATGTCCTTAAACACTGACTGTGACTATATTAACTCTTAAAACTTTAAAACAAACTATTTTTGTAAGTAGCCTACAACACAGAGACACAATTTTAGGTAAACATTGATTGGCTACCGGCAGGGTCGGCTCCCGTTTGAGTGGAATGGGTGGGCATTTTAGTTTCTCAAGGAGACACACATTTACAAAGCAAATGAGAGTATTATAAAGAACAGCTACTGTACATCATCTGTAGGAAGGTGTAGCCAGTGTGTTATTCAGTAAGTATAGCCAATTAAGTAATATATTCAATTAGACAAACAAGTCCAATTGAATACATAAAGAAAACATGTATACAGGTAACCACACACCATGAGCAAACACAAACACAAGTTTGTACAGTAATCTATGCAACATATGCATGTTTCTCTCATTCGCTTGTTTCCCCGCCTTTCTCCCTTTTTTAGCCAATACAGACCAGGAAGCTAACAGTCCACTTTGAAAGGCTTACCACTTCTCTGTGTCACATAGACATTGCTAATTCCAAAAACAACTAGAAATACTTGGTGTTCATGGAATGGGTCCTACATTTTAGGGGGAGACATAAAGTGTGGTGTGAAAACAAACTGAATTTCCTGCAATCTGGTGAAATGTTATGCAGCTTTATGAAGTTATGGGGCGGTGTGATAGTCAGATAAATTACATAAGGACTAGTCACAGATCAAATGAGCTGAGATAGGATTTTATAAAACGATTTCCAAAACATGACATTTCACAAATTTAACATGGAAATATATATTTTTATGTTCCCCAGCTAAACAATATAGAGACAAATATCCCAGTTATAAAAGGAGATAACTCATATAACCCAGTGAATATTCTAATCGGCAAGTTATTGTATGCAATAACAATAGGCAATTTAAAAAAATGACAAATTAGCCAAGAGGCTATAGCTAGGTCTTAGCAAAAGTCACTCCCAGCTAGTATGAGACATATAGCCTACATTTACACAAGCCATTTCCAATTAGACTAAAAGTTAGACTACTACTGCTACTAGCTGACTCGTTAATGACCTCATGTGCATGCTGGTGAAATAACCTCGATCTACCAATCAGACATTCCTGTCACGGTGCACGGAGGTAAGGACCCAAACGCTAGAATTGTAGCTAATTTAAACTAGGTTTATTCACAAAAAGGAAACAAAAAGGCAGGAACACTGGGAACAATGCGACACTGACATTAAACATCAACAATTACCGACACAGGACTGGGGAAAACACTGGGGCTAAATACACAGGTAGGCAAGACATGAGGACAGACCATTGGCTAACAACGAGGAACAGGTGCAGCACATCAGACGTGATTAAACAGACACAGGTGGAATTAACCAGACTGGGAAACACTGGGCAGGGAGTGACGGTAAACAGGCTTGATATACAAGGGAAACACATGAAGTGACGAGACTATCACAGAACTGGGATCATGAAGCATTTCAATTCCGACGTCATGCGTTCCACCTGTCGGTCACTCTTCCTATGCATTTGCGAATGGCCTATCTCATTTTTGTAAAGCATACATCATTAATTGTATCATGATACAAGTGAAATTCTATTGTTATTATTATTTTAAAGCTGATGAAATTGCCATACCCAATTGACGCCTATACACTTCGGTTTTTAAAAAAGTAGCCTAATCTAATACAATTAGGTAATTATGCATTTAATAACTATATTATTTAATGTATCGGATTTAAAGTGTCATCATATCAACCAATCTTTTCAAAAATTGTGTTACAATTATTTACACGTTATAATGATAAATAAACATTTTTTTGGGGGGGCAAAGCATTCCATTTGGGGGGGAATTGACGGGCAATGGAGTCGACCCTGGCTACCGGTAGCATGCTGTGCGTGCGACTCCTTCAAGTATGAACTAGGCTTAGGGGTAGTTAGCAAGCCTTCAGCTTCCAGATACATATGTTTTGGTGACCGTTTTTATGTTTTTGTAGCTCACATTATAAAATTGTATATATATTTTATCTAAAGCGTGTGAGATGAGTGTAATAAAGACTAAAATTATAAATATGTATTTTGGGTAGACTGACCAAAATGCTAAACATAATTATTGTTAATTAATGGTTAAGAAACAATTGAATGAAAATTAAAAATGTATTCAGAGACTAAAACTAGACTAAAATGGGATTGGAAATAGCTCTGTCCAATAGGCAGGGTCCAGTTAACCTGTGATGTAGCGAGCCAGTTATAGCACCTACTGCGTCACCAGTGTCCTGTCTACTTTAGTCCTATTAAAGCAATTAAGTGTGAGCGTCAGCTAGTCCGCTCTGCTCTCTGAGGCCAGGGCCTGACAGTCTATGCCTGTGTGTGTGTGTGTGTGTGTGTGTGTGTGTGTGTAATATGCATGTGTGCCTGCGTGTGTGTGTGTGTGTGTGTGTGTGTGCACATGTGTGCGTATGCGCATGTGTATGTGTTTGGGTATGCTTGATGTGTGTGTGTGTGTGTGTGTGTGCGTGCGTGTGTGTGTGTGAGTGTGTGCACATGTGTGCACATGCTATGCGCGTGTGTATGTGTTTGGGTATGCTTGATGTGTGTGTGTGTGTGTGCGTGCGTGCGTGTGTGTGAGTGTGTGCACATGTGTGCATATGCTATGCGCGTGTGTATGTGTTTGGGTACGCGTGCTGTGAGTGTTTGTGGGTATATGTGTGGGTGTATGTGTGCACCTGCGGGCGTGTGCAGGAATAGATGATATGTGTGTGTATGTGTGTGTGCGTGTGCACGCATAGATACTTTAGTATTAAGCACTTTTATTATTCAGACCACTAGGAACTTTGTTGACAAGATGCTGTAACTATTCTGGTACAATATTGGTTGCTTACAATAGCTGGTGTGTGACCTGTGCAACTAATGACACGTGTACTACATGTGCGTTGCCTTGGATAAAAGCGTCTGCCAAAAGCCATAAAATGTAATGCAGATGCACGTGTACGTGCACGCATGCTATGTGTGTGTGCGCATGTGTATGTGCGTGTGTGCTTGTGTGCGTGTGATTTTTGACACTAGTGCACACGCAGTGGTTGAACTGCGGTGTGGGGGACGGACGAACTTGGGGAAGGGTAAGGGGGGGTATATTAGGGTAGAGGGAGCAAGTGGGCCAGACCAATGAAACGCCCCCTGGCACTTTCCAAATATAAACTGAAGGCCATTATAGCCTCTCTCTCAAAAAAACAAAAAGCGGGTGTCAAAAGGGAAAGGTCAGCTCCTACGCATATGTAAGGTGCGTGTAAACACGAACACATGCACACTTTGTGTCATACATTAAGTTATTTTTACAACAGGGTCACATTTAGCTCACTGTTGCTACTATAAAAATGGCCGTGGGGGCAATTAAACGTGAAGGAGATACCGTGGCCTATTTCCGGGAGATGGCAGTCAGAACCTGGAGGCTGGGGAAAATACATTTTTATTCTTTTAAAGCCAAAACCTACTCAAGTTACTACTCCAGATTGCAAAAACAATGACTCCCTAGATGTGCTGCTAAAGCGCCATGGCGCTGGAGTGTCCTGCTACATTGTAAGTGACAAAACCTAGCGGGAAGCCCAGGGTTGGGGCAGGGGATGGGGGGAGGTGATCTCCACTGTCACAGCAGACATGAGGGGTGGACAGGCACGGCTCCCTACAGCCACAATTCACCCGGCCAGCAAATGTTTTGTTCCACTTAATAGCTGATGATCCATGTGTGGGAGGAGATGACTCAAATGTTTCTCTCTCTCTCTCTCTCTCTCTCTCTCTCTCTCTCTCTCTCTCTCTCTCTCTCTCTCTCTCTCTTGTTCCATGTACTTCAAAGTCTCTGTTTATCTCCAAACATGGCTGGATAAAGTCACTGTTCGCTTCTGCCGACGCTTCTGCATACGCTGCAAAAATGCCCTATCAAATCAAGTGCAAATATATCGAGCTTCTAATGCTTAGAACAAGCAAAGATGGCTGCCAGTGCAGTAAGTGAAATTCACTTGATAAGATTTCTTAAGTGCACATTTACTTAAATTAAGTCACTTAGATACGCCATTTAAATTAGAAACAAGTCCAGCTACATTTTAAATCTAAAAACAAGATTATAGATGTAGTTTTTGCAGTGTAGGCTATGACAGCATTTCATCATGGCACCATGGGAGGACTGTTCCAGTTTGCCGTCGAGGGCCATTTTCTCCCGTACACATTGTCAAGTGGTAGGTCCTCTATTCTAGTTTACATACACACACACAAACACATCCCCAGAGAGGCACTGCATGGCAACCGAAATGTGTGACGTAACCTCCTCTCACAGGCCTGAGAGGAGCCCTGATACTGGGGGTGGGGGGGGGAATTACCTCTTCACACCAATTACCTCAGTGCCCACATCAGCCCTGATGACTCACCGATGCTAACCTCGGAGAAGCTCTGGGTTCAATGTGATTACTGCGCAGCCCCTGCTAGAGGGCTACGTGAGACAGGGGAACTGTAGACAACCAACCTTTGGAGAGCCATTTGGAAAAGGCTTTTGTCGCTTTCAAAAGGTCCATTTCCCCCCTTTACGTCACAGCGCGCCTCGTAAAAGCCCGAAGGCACTGCAAACTGTTGATTTGATGGCACAATCCAATTAGGTGGTACATCTGGATGTGTTATGGGAGTGAGTTTCCCTCGTTAATGATTTTGGCGCTCTCACTTTTATTACATTAGTCCCGTCTGGCCTCCTCTGGTATTTCCTGTTGGACTTTTCAGGCCGACACAGAGTGCACTTAACAGGTCGGATCAAATAACACGCAAAAGCTTTTTAAAGGTGGCGTGTTCCAATGTGTTCTTAAATGTAAAACAACGTTTGGCAATGGTAATATCAGTGCAATTACAGGTAAAGGTCTTCACATCCTTGACCGTACAGTACTTCTTCTTGCCACGAGAGAATGAAGAGAGGTTTCGATTGATTGAAAGCGATAGGTGAACTGATACATCCTTAGAAGAACGGACCATAGACATTCATTTTGAAACCTGAGAAACAGACACTGGGTTCCAATAATACACAATTTCAGCGCAGCCATGCATTGTGTACTGACCTTGAGATCAGTTTACTTTCCATCTTAAAATTAGGGGCCCATGCTGTGTGTTCATCTGCTGCTGTAGGGCTTCCAAAAATAGCAGCACAAAAGCACCGAGTGTAATTCTCTCTATTCTTACTGATCAATATGGTCATCTCTGCTGGAAAGAACTCATCGATCCAATGTTGTTGTTTTTAAAAAAAAAATCAAACGGAGCGTGTTGTTACCTGCTGTTTATGTGCAGCTGGCCTGTATTATGTCTCCCCTCACAACATCATCTCAATAAGATGGTGAACAGCAGAACATGACGTTATACTTTTAAATATGCTCTGGTGAGGGCAGCACAGCTAAAAACCAGTTCAGCAATCAGACTTAGTAGGTTAATTGAATATCTGGCGAGAGAAGTCAAGGTACTTCGCAAAACAAATCATCTGAAATGGTTGTGAATCGGCAATGTCCAGGCGCTGTACATTCATAGATAAGATTTATATGCAGAGGTGTTATCAAAACTCACAGTTCCAATGAGCCTAGCCTCATGTGAAGCTTGTGGAATTCAGCCAAAATGTCCTTACCTCAGATAATCCCTGAGAGATTCAAATTATAAACGGTCTCTGTTACAGTGTGCACTCATACTGAATGCTAATCGTACCAATGTATCATCACTGACAAATTCCTTTTAAATGTTCTTGACAGGAATCTATTACTGTGGCCTTCAAATGTTTTCTTTAACAAAAGAACTGAGTAGTATTACTAGTAGTAGTAATAGTATTTAATGTTTTAAAGTTTTCACTCATGTCTACTATCTACGGCATAAACAGATTTCCAAAACAATATTTACATTTTACAGTGAAATAAATGCAAATGTGTCTGGTTTATTTCTCACTGTCCTTTGCAACTACAAAAACCCTATTCAGGGATTTAAAGGGTCACAGAAAATAAAATAAGGACTTACAGGAAATCAAGTTTTATTATGGGAAGGGGGAGCAGAGGCTTATTTGTCCTGGCCCTTTCATCTAGATGTATTTTCTTGACCACAATAAGTGTGCTCTCTGCCTGTGATGTCTCAAAGGCCTGGGACACAACAATACCTCCCAGAAAATAGCTCTTCCTCCGATTATTGTTAATGCAGCACGGCGCATACTGGGGGAATATCCTACTGCACCTCAGTACCACGAGTGTTACTAGCGATGCAGCTTCACAGCGAATCGTATACACCTGCAGGCGTTTTCCAGTGTGTTTTTAAAACAGTGCAGGGTGACTTTGACTTTGTGGATCATTAGTGTATATCCTTTTCCTATTTCAAAGTAAAAGGTCCACGGCGCAGCATTTCGATGTTCGATGTACACAGATCGTGTTATACTACTTCATAGAGCTTCAATGTACATGTACACAGATCGTGTTATAATACTTCATAGAGCTTCAATGTACATGTACACAGTTCATGTTATAATACTTCATAGAGCTTTGATGTAATTGCACACAGATCTGGTTATAATACTTAATAGAACTTCGAGTTGGAGCAGCGCCTCATTTCCTGTCTCTCCTGAGGGGCTGATGCATATTTCAGGGGTCATAGTTCAGGGGTCATCCCACTTGTTGGTGGGAAAACAATGGCAGCACAACACAAGAGCTGCTGCCGTCACTGATGAGTCCCTTGTGTGACGCACTCTTCCTCTAGCTAGCCAACTGTCTCGCTCCCCCCCCTTCTCTTCCTCCCCCTTCCACTCTCCCCCCCTTCTATCCCCCTCTTTCTCTAGGTTATGAAAAAAAAATATATATATACATATATATATGGATGTGTATGTACTTATATATATTATATATAAGTATATGTATATATTTAGTTTTAAGATTGTTTTAAGCTTTTTGATGTAAAAAGAGAATTGTGCCAATAAAGGCTTGATTGAAGCACCTGTGTGTGTGTGTGTGTGTGTGTGTGTGTGTGTGTGTGTGTGTGTTGGATTTGGTTACGTGATTAACGGTGAACACTCCAAGTGTAAAGCCCTTTGTATGTCCCTCTGCAACACTGCACCCTGTAGACATAATAGAAATGCAAGGACCGCCCACAAAAATCACATGCGGGTTAAACACGCCCACCCACATACTGTTGCAAACTGGATGTAAGAGAAATAAGTTCACCCTCAGATATAAACATGCTACAAATAAACATGCTACTTACAAAGATGTTGACACTGACATTGTGTTTTGTCAGGGAAAGCACAGGCATTGGCATGGAAAAGTAACTATACAAATACACATGACAAGCATGCACGCACAGACACACACAGAAATGACATGAAGTGCCTGGGAGTGGTCACAGCATTCCTGATTCCCAACCTGTTCTTTTTCATCAGGAATCCAGCCGCACAGTTCATTCGTCAACAACACACATCCTAACAAATGCTACAAACACAAAAGAACAACAAATGCTACACACAGCAAACCTGTTGTGCCAGAACCAAAGATGCGACAAAGTCTGGGAATTTGATGTATCCTTTCAAACCAACAAAGAAGGGAGGCGACTGCCTTTAATATTCTAAAAATAGCTCTGAGACACGAGGCGCAGAGGAAAGGCAAAGACACCAAAACGGCCCTTCACTGTGTTTCCTGCTTGCATGCTGATAACTAACTGATGTTGAGACGTACTGTAGCCTGTATGCTGTTTAATAGGTTGTCCTTTCAAATTATCTGAAAGTCACACGAAAAACTGTTGACTAATTCTGTATTGTATCCAGATGATTATCCCACCTCTTTAGGGTTTTTTGTACAGAACAGTATGGGTCCCCTATACCGTGGTGTAAACAATATTCACTTTGTGAATAGGGTCTCCTCTTTGGACCTCTGGTTAATTCTGAAACTATTGAACAGCGCCACGGTGTTGCTACAAATGTTTTGATCGCCTCATCTAGCTCTACCACCATTTCGAAACACGCTTGACTTCAACGTCATCACACTGACCCACCCTGACAGCAGGGTGGCTGTGAGAACGCTAACGCGTACAGGGTTTCCAGACTGTAATCTCAGCAAATAAAAATGGATCTGAGAGCAATAGTCGGGCGGAGCTAAACGGTTGAGCTAAATGGAAGAATTCGGAGTATGTGCTAAGGTTGTCAAAAGGGTTTGATTCTCTTAGAAACAGATGGGCCGCTAACCCCTTTCACACCTATATGGACACAGAGGCCTTTTACGGGATCACTGCCCTTGCATCCCCAGCCAGTGTGTCCAATCCCTGAGTGATTCCTGGGCCGTTTGTTCTGCACGTTTCACGGCAGGCGCGGGAGGGGGTGTAGCCCCTATAACTCACAGGACGGGCTGGGTGGGGCAAACAGGCACCGCTCAGATGAAAGACCAAAAACAAAGAAGTGTGGCGGGCCGGTGGCCTGTTTCGGCCATTAGGGATCGACGTGTCCCGCCCTCTGACAGCTAAGTGACAGTTTGTCTGTCAGGCTCAGGCTGGGGGCAACCAGAAGGGCACCATTCATTTATCACTTGCATGCACTATGCAGGATCTGACGAGGCCAAGGAGTCTCCACGGTGCCTGTCAATGTGCTTATGGTGGCAGGTAAGCAGATGGCATCACAATATAGCAAGGTGACTGACAATAATAACAGACGCTACATGAAAATATCCCGCGGGAAGAAACATAATTGAGACATTTTACTTGTGAATTGAAGTGTCAGCTGTCATATTGAATTCAAAAGTACATTTGCTAAAGCCTTCTGTCAAAAGTCATAGCATAGGCTATTCATCTTACTTTAAATACTCAAGACCGCAATCTTTAATTCCCCCATTTCGCCTCCAGACACACACACACACACACACACACACAAAAGTACTTTGAAAAGACATGAATGATTCATAGCTTCAGCCTGGACTAGGAGGGCGGCATGCCCTCCTTGAAGTGCTTAGGTGTCTGTAGAATTGTTTGCGTGAACACAAACCTATAACCACCAGCTGAGACGTACTCCCTGCCAGAGTCCCTGAATATACCTGTACGTAACCTGCTTCATAAACACAGTAGTACACGGTCATTTGTTCACCTATGACCTTTCCACTAAAGATGCAACAGGAAAGAAGTGAAGGTGAAATATAAGTAGGTTTGGGCTGCTGAGCTCCCATTCGTTAAATCTTTCAAAAAATACATCTGCAGCAGCAAAAAAACCAACAATGACCAAAGTAACACATAATATTGGGGAAAAGTCTTATCTGCGTCTTGCGGTACCATTGTCTGCTTGACGTGTGCCGTGGAGCTGCTCGAGCCGCTCCACTTGCAACATGGCAGCCAAGGACAGCCAGCGTCCACAAAGGTGTGAACGCAACGCACACAGTTGTTTTTCATAACAACACACTGTGATGAAGCCCAGAGCTAGCCAGCCGCCACATCTGTTTAACCTCCAGAACACGTACACATACAAAATAGTCTGTTTCACGCAGTCAAGAGAACCAACATTGAGCAGTAAAAACATTATTGACTCTTTACATTTGATTGTAATAATAAAATCACACGGCATATAATGCAATATGGTGAATGCTCAAACACAACGCCAAATGCATCTTAAAGAGCTGGTCTCGGGCCATACAGACCAGGCAACAAAACATTACTCTGCCATTCTCCACTGCCTGCTGTCCTTTGACTCACATTGAGCAAACAACACCAGCACCATGTGTGATCTGTGAGAACTGTATGTGTCAACGCGAATATATCAGAAAAACTGAAATCCATTAGTTATAGCCTATTGGACTAAACAGCATTATAATACAAATAACACCCTGTGACATTTCCTATACAGCGCAGAGAGAGAGCGACACACATTATCTGGGAAACTGTAGAAGTCGCATTGTACACACCCCCGCACCGAGCCAACCCACTTTTATTCTTGATTTCTTCTCCCATTCTGAAATAAATGTCATCTCCAGACCCAGAGCACATATCTCTCAAAGAGAACACAGCTGCCAAATGTAGCCGGTTACCCTCTACACCTCCTGACACAGATAAGGCTGTGCGGTGGTTCATTTTGGTCTTGTGCCATGTAGTCACTTACTAGCAAACCCCATAGCTAAACACAGAGGAAATTATAGCCAGGCAGCAGAGCATGCTCTGTTGCCTGGTTACCTAATGTCATGTTGAGGTTGCATCTTGATGTGGAACACACAAACACTTATAGCCAAAGCCAATAATAGATACTAGAGAACACAAGCGCACTTGCTGGTAACAAAATGTTTTTTTCTGACGCTTTAGCAATATAATAATAATGTGGTAAAAGAAAAGATGTCAATGATGATGACATATTACACTTTTCAGTTCTTATTACACATATTGTTGATCAATATTAACTATTTATTTTAAAATAATAAATTAAGATGTATATGTAATATATATGTAATATGGCTGTGTGATTAGCTCCAGTCATAATATTGCTCATCAAATTGGCCAGAATAAAATTAAAAACCCAGCACATATTGTTATTTACTCAATATGGTCTTGATTTGACATTGATTTGACATTGATTTGATGCAATCTCATGAGATTGTGTCAAATCAATGGAGTGTTTTCTATTGTAGGATAGTCCATTGTAAATTGTACTGTAAATTCAACCCCATCACTTCAATGATGTCTATGGACAAAGTACAGTACATTACTGTAGGTTTAGGTTAGTTGTTAATGTAGCTCCCAAATTAAAGGTTGTTGGTTCAATCCCCAATATACCTGACCTTCCTTTAAGCAGCCTTGGGCACCTACCTACTCCTTGGTGCTTACTTAATACTAACTGTATGTCACTATGGATACAAGTGTAATTGACATTACCATAATGGGGTCTCTGATGTCAGTTGCCTCCGAATCAGCCCAAAGCAAAGTGGAATTTAAATACCCATGTTTAATTTTACCTTGTGATACAATTTAAGTATAAACCTTGTATGTTGTGGTAACTGTCTTTTATATAGTTTGTGTAAGGTAATATAATAGCAGCTTTAAAATAGTTTGATAGATAATCTATATACTCTGAGAAACGAAAATCAAGTTGCTTAGTACCAAGCGTTGAATTGTGTTTGGCAATACTATAGTAAAACATTAGGATGATAACTTATAATTTATGTTAAACCCCATTTAGTCTAATTTAGCATACTTTATAGGCTTTAGAGTACGGTGTGTGTGTGTGAGTCTGAGTGCAGAGAAGGTGCTGCTGAAATGACTTTTCTCCCTGACACTACTCAGATGGTACCTGCCCCCTCAAGCCATCTGAGCAATGTGGACATCTGTGAGTATTTTAACATGCCAAGAACAAGTCTGATGCAAAAATATCATAAATATTTTCAAGTGAAAAAGGGACTCTGGTGGTGTGCACTGGGTCCTGAATGGCCTTAAATAAAAGCACGGGTAGCCTAACTGATTTTCGTGTGTTGTCAACTGAGTATATCATGTGAGAAGACCATTTGTCCCTGTGCTTTCTAATTGCCTGATTTAGAAGAGTGAAATGCTGTCATATTCTGACAACTCTGGAAATATACATAACGGCATCATATTCAAATTTAAGCAAGCTGTAATCTTTCAGCAGAGGACTACACGTTATGAGGACAATGTGTTGGCTACCTTACTGAGTTTAACAACTTACGACTTACCTGTTTGTGAAAACAGTCAGGTCCCCATTTATGTATGTTTTTTCAGTTGAAAGGGCCACTGTAACAACAAAACATTCAACATTACCTGCATATTATCAAGTACAGTGCAGGTATACTATACAATTGGCAATGTGTGTGATGACTTAATAACATACAGCAGGAAGATAAGTATTTATTTGAACATTTAAAGTCCATATTTACTTGTAGGTAACTCACTGCTTGACATTGACAATAGACTACTGTAGCCTATATGATAGTTTTAGATTAGATATTGCTTTATTGAATACAAGTGAATGTTCAAGCGAACAAATAGGTCTAACAAATTGCACACCTTATGTAACAATGTAAAAAATGATATGCCTATAAGAATAGGCCAAAATCCAGATTTATATCAAAGCAATAACGGTCTGTCTGTTTTGGCTATTAATGCTGTGAACTAAAAGTATTATGTTTAGAATTCGTCAGTGTTTAATAATGTATATAGCTTATATAAAAAAAGTCTTGATTTCTATACGTTTCCAGTTTAAGCACATTGTGTCAATTAAAAAAAAAAATTAATTAATTAAAAAATATATTCAGAGCTTCAACGCTTCTCTGATATACAGGTAATATATATATATA
>JAODLL010000008.1:2525031-2537551 GCA_026546735.1 Forbesichthys agassizii
TAATAATGATAACAAATAATAAAAAATAATAAAAAACATTTAAATTATCCAAAATGCATTTAGTGACCCACCACACTTTGGAAACTACCAGGTTACAGTATAAGCACAGCATCACTATCTATCTAAAGAAGCCTATGTTTTTGTGCCAATATCACCAAATAAGCAGTATGTATACCTAATAGAATAGAATAGAATAGAATGCCTTTATTCTCATTGCACATTGCACTATTGTGCTCCACACATCACACATCCCTAAAGACATACACACACATTTGCACTTTTACTCTCTAATGTCAGATATTGTGAAGAAGACAAGCAGAACAGATAAAGTTCAAACGGAGTCAAAGCTCATCAATATAGAATAAAAGCCCATACATCCTAAGACCTATCGTCTGCCATTCCGCTTTCTGGACAACCGGACATAAGACTGGCTAGTTTCATATATATCTATAAAAATGTAGAGCATTCATTTTATTCTGTCTATATGACCAAGGTGTAACTTACCCACGAATAGCAAAAAAGCTTGACCAAGCTTCCAGGTGCACATGTGATGCGTCTCTATTTATTTAAAATAAAATAAAAAAACGTTATGCATTTAATTAGCTAGGCCATTACCTATTGCATTTTATATGGTTGAATACGGTAATAGGTATAATGACATTATGCTTTATTCGTTCTATTTAGAATATTGTTTGCTTATAATTGCTGGTATATGACCTGTCCAACTACTGACAACATGACTACATGTAAGTTGCTTTGGATAAAAGTGTCTGTCAAATGCCATCAATGTAAACGTAAGTCTCAGAAAAACATACCATGTACAGAACAGCGAAACAAACGCATGTGCAAATGCAGCATACAAAAGAAAAGCAGAAACTTAAGAGTGGTGTATTTTGACGGGAAAAGTGAGCGCACTCTTCTACGTATACATATAACCAAATGCAATAAATACTGACATAATCCAGGTAAAATCATTTTAGCAATTTCTAGGTGACAAGTGGTTCCCTAAATACAACTGTATGTGTGACAGTGACAAAATACAATAAAACAATAAAACAATAGTGAATAGTAAAGCCACATTTAACAGAATTGTGTCTGTAAAAATAGCTCCGATGTTATTTAAATTATGAAACTGATTCTGCCAACTTGCGTTCCTGTGGGAGGAAATTCCAGAATAGGTGGCAAAGGCCCAGATTCTTTTAGTCATGTGCCTAGATTTAGGGAAGAGCAGCCCTTGACCATTATTTTACAGTTCATAAGGAAATAAACGCTTTGATATACAGTACTGTAATAGCCATTACCCAATATAAAAGTAGACAACATGTATTAATTCGACCAATACACATTTAATCTGTTGTAATGCCAGAATTGATATTGCAATGATTGCATCTCTTTTCAACCATGCCAACAACTTTAAAATATGATTTATGTTTTCTTTTGTTTTAAGTGGTATGTGATTTGTTTGATGTGATGTGATCAAGCAGTATTGTGTAAATGTAAATAATTTCAGCAACAAGAATGTAAAAATGTATTTTGTAGTCTGGATAAACATTTTACAAACTATGTTCTAAAGTTTAGCATGTGTTGCTAGTTAAAAGGCGCATGAAGGGGTTTAATATAATTTATTTTGTTTGCCGCTGTCAACACCAATAGGGAAGATTAGCAGCAGCAATGACCGATGTGTTTGTCATCTGCTCCTGGTGACTGGAACTAGAGATGAAAACACCACGGTCCTTTTTGTGACGCACAATCGTTTCTTACTCCCTACACCACCACAAACAGCAATTTATGGGAATTCAAATGAACCTGCATTTCAGTGCAACAACCACACCGTGAGCATAAATAAATGCATGCAGTACAACACACTATATACTAAACAAGTGTGTTTTTACTGGCACAGGCCGTTACTTTCCTCATGCACAGGCAAAACATTCAAATTTTGTGCTCTGCTTCGCAGCGTCAGTTTTCCTAACAAGCTGCACTTCACGGCCGAGGTTACAAAAGGGGTCTGGACAGGGTCTCTCTGTCAGAGAGCAATGATGACTGGTTCTCTCTTTCTTTCAGCACTTGGCCCTGTCGCGTCTAACGAGCCCCATGCACTCTCACCTGGTCTGTTTTCATACAACAAAACCTCAAAGTAGAAAAATAATATGAGTAGCAAGCCAGGAATATGAGTAATGTTATTGAAAGAGTTCTGAGCTCTGAACTCTAACTTGATTTAGAACAATAGCTTGAAAATACTCCAACTTTTAATTGCAGTTTCTTGACCTCTACATCTGCAACTGTCCTGTCTAAAATGAAGACACTGAATGACTAAAGGCATCTATCGAATTTCCAAGCCTTTACAATAAATAACATGATAAGTTGTATGTTCAGATGTAACTTATAAATGCTATGTTATAGATACATTATAAACTATTAATATAACTGGGCTAGTGGGCTCACACAAAAATATTTTAATTTTCCTTTGTTTTACCTTCCTGTATCTAAAGTAGGCTTATATCACTTCATTACATTCAGCAGGAAATCCAAACCATATGACGCATGAAACAATAAAACATGGATTCTGTGTATGCCTGTGTGAATTATCCAATAGCTTTCTCACTTTAGGTTATCAGTACTCAACGCCCTTCCCTTGGAAGTGGGACTTGGCGCTCATTTGATATAGATGTTTTAGTTTAGCAGAGGAAATTTGGTTACACTTTACATTAACTAAATCCCGATGTGAGAGAAGGGGACGGATTAGAGGTCGGAGTTCGATTTCAGGAGGAACTGGGTAGGAATTCTCCAGGTAGAGCAGCACACATTAGAATTTAAACAATATGGAAAGGAAAGAGGAGAGGGGGCATACAGGGTCAGAGCAGGCACAAACATGTTGCACAGCCTCTCAAATCTCCGGGCCTACAGGCCTTTTGACAGCACAGGTTCAAGGGGGGACGGCGGCCCTCAGGGCAACCACCGTGGCTTTTTGTGTGAACTAGCCTCGCACGACCATCCTGATCTCGCGAGCTTCAGTTTAATTTTGCCGCGAGAAACAGTCTGGAAAGCCAAGAAATCATTGCAAATGTGTCCGAGTAGCAACTGAACCCACCATTCAGCGTCGTATTGATAGCTATGCAAGTGTGGTTTAGGTGTGCCGACAGCTAAAACAACCAGATGGATCATCCAATCAACTGCCAAGTAATTTTTGAAAGTGCCTGTCCTTTACAAACAATTTCGATGCACAGCTCCCCAGGTGGACATGTGAATAACATGTCATGTTAGCAGTAAGCCTATAATGTGCTAAGAGGTCATGCAGAGGTTCCACTGTTGTGTACCTACACTCACTACAAATGTGAAGGTGACCCATCGCAAGGGCCTCGCAAGGTGAAGCGTTGTTGGGCCCTCACTGCCCCGCTCTTCAAACTTGTGATTGTAGTTCATGCAAGTTGCATTGGATAAAAGTGTCACTGAATGGCCTAAACTGTAACTGTCACTTGAAGACAGCAACAGCAGGATTGTCTTTTGAGTCTGATGATCTCTGATCGTAGAAAATAGGAGTGATTGTTGTGTTATGACATACTGTAATTAGAAATAAAGTGTAAAGGTAATGATGACATTTGTGTCTATTTCACTAAGTTCAGTGTGTTTATTTCCATGTTCTGACATATGTATATGTACACATAAGTCACTGCAATTTATAATGACTTAACAAAGCTTATAATTTCTAATGCACATGACACCCCTAAAAGCATATTCCTTGTCCATTATATTTACAGGCCTAATTTCACTCTATTAAGGCATCTGACATTGCCCAATAAGACTACGATAATAATATGCTTTTATATTTGTTGTAATTTCTGACAACTTATTTTGTAAAAGACATTGTAAAATAAAACAAATGTCTCAAACCAAAAGGCCATAATGATATAGCCTGTCACTAGATCCTACTATTATTGTGAGTTTCAATACAAAAATCAAGGGGAAACAAATGTATGGACTAAACACATCAACTGTATCAGCATACCACGAAACAATTGGATCTAGATAAAACGGGAGTTGTGGTTGTATAGCAATAACAGTGGTGATAATCTAAAACATATTATTCAGCCACAAGCGCGCCTCGTCAGCAAAACCCCCTAAACCCTCAATATCTCGGTGGTTTATCAAACAGGCCTATCGGCTTCCCTGCAGAATGACGTAATGTTGATTACAGTTGTTCATCAGGAGTAAAAAAGAGCGCAAATCCGTTAGAATTGTGAAGCATCTCGTAACTGCTTTAAATCCATGCTGAAAGCTACAATGCTGTCGTTTTCAGACGACAGTCCTTGGTAAATCGCAGCACACAGCGTGTCGGGACAAACGCCGGGCAAGCTGTCTATGGGACAAGCATGGACATAATGCAGACAGTGGAAGCGCTGGAAGCCCTTTTCTTTAAACAGAGAAACAGAGAAGTATTTTGCCAATCAGTTAATTAAAATATAAAACACCACTTGCCATATTCCATGCTGTAGGCTACTCAATTCTCTTTTGTTGTTGAGGTAAATTCCTGTAGTCTTTCCTCCGCCGGGCTACCTGACAGTAAGCAGCACTTGACACAACTTCAACAACAGTCAATAGCAGACAGGCGTGATAACTCGTGCCATGCTCTCAGCGCGACAGCGTTGTAATGATAATCATAACCCCGCCTCGCATGAGTTGTGACTAGAAAAATCTTCAGAGAGTATTATCTCAGCCTAGCTTGCGCCGGGACAGCAATCTGTTGCTGCACGAAAAGAGGAAAAAAGTCCAAAGGAACGGGTTTAACTAAGCATAACCGATCTACAGTTGCACATGCACGACGTCCTGCATGGTCGTAGAAAAACTTTGACTTACCAAATTATTGCAGAAAATTTGAAGTAGCCTCTCAGAAGAAACCACGTTGGACTGAGAAAAGATTACAATACGTTCTATTTAGAGAAGCATAACGTCACCCTAGCGTGACGTCACGTGGGATTCCTGAACTTCTAAATCATTGCGGTCCGCTGGGAGGCGGCCCAAGCAAGGCGGGGTTTGCAAATACACACTGCTGGACCTGAAGTGGGTGTGGCGCATCCTTGGCGCTTCAACACAGTATGCCGCGAAGCTCACTGTATTGCATCCTATTCCAATTAACCTGGTTCACGATTACTTCTCACTTATGTATCCTACTTAATTACTTATTACTTCATAATAACACTTGCTTACCAGTGAGAACATTGACCAAAGTGTATTTTCTTCTGTTCAAAAGACTACACCACAGACAAGTGATCCTATAACAAGCCTGAATAAATACCAGAATGTGTTCATACTTTATAATTAAGATGTTATTTCACCCTTTTGCTCATTTCATTTTTCACTTTTCACAAATTTCATATCTTAAAAGTGCCATTATGCAGAATAACATAAGTTATGCCAAGTAGATATTAGCAATAGTTATGCCTTATACGTAAATGAATGCTTGCATGGATCATAAATAAATAAACGTGCACGGGATATCAGAGGATATACTGTGTGCAGCATGTCACCATAGTTTTATCACTGAATAGCTCTAGCTATTCTAGGACGATATTTATGATAATTTTATGCATGTGAATATTTTTGCTGGTTTATTGTAGATAGTTATGTGCTTTGTTGCTTGAGCAGACATATTAGGTGTTATCAAAGTATCATGGTGACCTGTCATGTTGAAATTGTGCTGAAAACGTCTTTGTTGTTTTTTTCTCATTCACTGCAGGCTTGCCATCATAGCTCAGCCGGTGGTTCACAAAAATATGTCCTCAAGCCAAAATGAATTGGCTATTTTTCCTGACAGTTCTCCGTGCAGCACACGCCTTTATAGTAACTTTGTGTGACAATATTCCATAGCAGACAATCAGTTTTAATTCCAACTGAAAACTATACAAGATGAAATTGCTAATAACCTTTAACCAGTGAGAGGCAAACTAATAATTGACATCAGATGGTGTAGGCATTGGAATAAAAACGTGCATTCTCCTGTGTCTAGATGTCACATGTTTGGGAACCAATGAATATAACAACTTTAACTTTATGGTGAACAAAACATGAATGTATTTTAAAGCTTTAGATAACCTAACTGTATCTACCCCACCTGCATTTGTATATGCCATATGCTTATAATCTATATATCTTCTCCACAGAGTCCTGCGTGAAATGTGGGCCTTACTGCAGCCACAGCACATTAGAAAAGATGTCAACCACTTTAAACTGCAGGAACCATGTGGGATGGTGCTACATCTGACCTTTTGGTGCCGTCTGGCTGTGATTTTGTCGGCCATAGAAGCCGATAGTGAAGCTCTGGGGATTAATGGCTCATTGTGCAGTGATAACTGTTTACCACTCACTCCACCAGACCTGCTAAGAGCTCTGTCACCGAAACAATAACGTAGCCTGAGAAGCACCCATAACTCAGACCCTCTCCACCACGGACTTTTAACCACAGCTTTAATCAACGTTTATGACATATTTTTGTCTCTTTATTGCCAATATATTCCCCAACCAATCCAAACATTATATCCCCAGAGGACTGAACTATTAAGGGTATAAGAGCCAATAGAGTGTGGGTCATTGACCCACACTAAAGCACATTTGATCTATATTATACTAAACCTTTTACTATTGTCCTCTTTCTGGAGTGCTTCTGGGGCAGATATGGCACTGTAGATCACCTTGAGAAAGCAAGCAATATTAGCACCGCTGCTGTTAAGGTGTTGCAAAAAGAGAACAAGGCATAAAGCAACAATGCTCACACGTTTCAGACTTCTTCAATTACTTGTTTAAATAACATGAGCAACTTTCAAAGATGGGAAGTAGATTTTCAGTTTTATTTTAATTGCTTTTGGAAAAACTTAATCTTAAAGCTGCATCTTTATGTGAACATAATGTGAACTGGCAAATTAAAAACAGTTTGACTCTTTGTTGTTAAAATTTTGTCAAATATTTATATAGATTTTCCTAGACATGGATGTCTATTTTAATGTATAGTGTGTATTACTTTACTTTTCTCTACACTCTGCTAACACAGAATATTATAATTTGTATATAAACACAAAAAAGATTCATTGGTTTAATAAGTACAGGATCGATGAGGCCTGAACCGTAAGAATCCTAATTTCTGATGTTTTCTAATTAATGGGTTTGAATGTTCTACATGTTAAAGAACTTGTCAATGAGAGAGTATTAAGAGCCAATAGTATTGACTTCAGTTGTGATAGGTTTAGGTTTGAATTAAGTCATTAAGCAGGAAAGAAACCTATTACTTTAAAAATTGAATTTCACACATGCTGATACAGTATTACTTAATCTTCTATACATTTATGGGTTGTAAATATTTCACTAGTGGTGATCAGTAGCCACATTTGCCCATTACAAATGAAAAGCAGCAAGGTACTGTATTGGGGATGGATGGGCAATGTCAACAGTCTCAAATGAGAGCCAGTGACCGAAATGGGGGCGTGGGTGATGTAATGCTTTCACAGTAACGTCCCACTATGTTCTCCAACGCATGGAAAAATAGACTTAGCAGCACCACAGTGACTGGTTCTGAAGCTAGGCTGGGCCCAGCAAGGACCCATTACAGCACCACCAGGCAAGAGGCCCAAGGTTGTTCCTGGCCAACATGTGAAAATAAAGCATGGGAGTTTTACAGATCACGGAACAATCTGATTGCACAGAAAGGTGAAAATCTGGTAACAATAATGAGACTACCATTAAACATAATGTTCCACATTCACGTTATTTTCCTGATGGGTCTAATTCAATACAAAGGACTATTGAGCCCTATTTTACAAATGCTATAGTGCAGAAAACCTAAATACATACCACACAGTTTATATTCATATAATGTAGAGAGTCTTCTGCTGTCCTCGATGTTGATGACAGTAATTACAGTTGCTTACAAGCAATATGTCACATTTAAAAATATAGGTTTAATTACATAGGCTACCATGAAGGCCTACCTAAATTTACAAACATACATTTATGTACATGTACTGTAGCCTATATGATAAAACTTTTTCAGATATTTTGCAGGTAACTCAGACACACATTATAATTTTTCTAGTTTAACTACAACTCATTCAAATAAAACAGTGTATTATTTGTTATGGATTTTAAATAAATAACGGTGGTTTAGCCTTCCAAAACTTTCTAGAAATGAATGGTTAACCAATACCATGGCCTCCCTACCCCAAAGTCCACTTGTAGGATAAATTATTACTGCATTAACAGTGATTTTCTGATACTTTTCTGATGATAATTGCCATGTTCACCATAAATGTAATCATTTTTTATAACTTTGAATGACATTAGTCAATTCCAGAGAGGAATAAATCTCTGTATTTTCTGTAGTAAATGTTGCATCCCCCGAATTGACAAACACTGCCACCATGTGTTCGCAAGAGAGAAGTGCATGAACTTTAGCCTTAAATATGAAACCTATGTATTTGTTACAGAATACACAGGTAAAGAAAAATAATAACAATATATACATTTCATGTAAAAAGCAGGATGACGGAGATAGTTGTATTTTCATTCAAGATTAACATATTTCTAATTGATAGGCATAACACCAGTTTAGACTACTGGTAGTATTCTAGAGATTGTGGATAGCAATAGTTAGTCAACGTCTATATGGTGATATTTGCATTAAATATGCCTATTAACAAGACCGATGTGTTTCCAAACATGACATTGTATTGAATAGGACACTTGTGCTGACAGCTCAAGTGATAGCCTGCATTATGTGTTATGTTACCATTGAGACTTGGTGGAATAGAAACAAATGTATTACGGAATCTATTTTTAACGTACAGATGAAGAAGATGCCAATACTGTTACTTAATTTCTCGCAAAAATCCACAAGTGTCGTAGACTACCGAAATTGTTCAAAGGGCAGGGGTAATTAATTGTCTATAGACTAGGTCTATGTTGGTACAGTCCACATAAGCAGGCGAACCAGAAACAATGATTTTCTATTGGTAAACTCTCTATTGGTACCGTAATTTAAATAAATGATACACGGAGGACAACTTCTGCACAACACCCGCGGCGCGCCGCCCCTGCGCTCCAGCTGTTCGCACCTCTGTCTGCGCTCCTAGCTCACCGCTGCTGCCATCAGACTCAATGCAGAAGTGACCATGACTGCCATCGCCGCTGCCTCTTTCTTCTCCAACACATGCAGGTTCGGCAGCTGCGGACTTCACTTCGAATCTCTAGCCGAACTTATTTTACACATCGAGGATAGCCACATCGGTAAGATGCGTCAAGACAACGTCAAATAATCTGAGCTGTAGCCTACTTTGCAATGGCCGAGGTTTGCAGCTAGCAAAAAATGGCTAGAGAGAGCTAGCAAGTTACTTCCTGCGTCTTGACAGCCCTGTTGCTAGGTGTGGTAGCTATAGGTGGACGTGGATATTGTGTTCATTAACAGCTGCATTTTAGTATGAGACGTTATTTCGGTACACCCTTCATGTAACCATTTATTTCACAGATAATGTGTCGAGGGTGGGCGCTCACGCAATCATATAACCCAAGACCCGCACACAGAACCGCACCGACAGCGTTGGTGCACATAAGGAGTTGAACTGCGAGTAACAAAAGCTAAAGCGCTTAAACTTATTTTTGCGTTATTGTTTTGCGTGCACCAGATTGACAGCATAATGATGAACGCGCTTAGATATACAGTGTGTAACATGCCACCTTAGCCGATTCTAATCGAGTCGGTATGTCTAATTAGCCTGTCACTTTAAGAAGCGTCCAATTGCCTCCAGATGTGGTCTGGCTACAGTAAGTTTAGGTTCGTAGCTACGTGAGAATAGACGTCACGAAACAAAACACAGATACTGTAGCAATAATAAGGGTGGATTTTGTTTTGTTATAATGTAGCCTTCTTAGGGTCGAAAAATTCTAACGGGTTATGTACGAATGTCAATATGAAGTGGCATTACGTTTGCGAGATTCATCTGGATTTTATGTTAAGGCTATTTATGATGACTGCATATGTCTATATTGTAAGCGTATGGGTTGTCTATTAATTCAAACTGACTATTTAAAAATAGTTCATACTCTTAGACTTCTTGTCATTGTCTATATGATTTCAGACATGTGACAAGTGATTATCTCCTCAGTCACAGCTGTGTTTGTATTAAGGGATCCACATAAGGGATGTTTATAAAATATTATGGATCATCCGTTCATAATGGGTAGGCCTACAGGATCCCAATGGTTAAGGTGGTCGATTCCCCAAAGATCATTAGTTCAATTCCCATCAATCTTAGCCAACTACCTGTCACATCCTTGAACAAAAGGCCTAAACCTACAGTGCCTGCTTCTTTGGATAAAAGCATGTGCTAAATTATCTAGAAGTAATTAATTGTAATGCGATTGCTTTACTTTATACAGCCTGATAAAATAAACCCATTACTCATCAAAGTTATACTTTTAAAAGTGAAAATCTGTACCACTATGCAATGTGCCAAAACACTTTGGTGCTTTATTATGATAAGCCAGTAGACCTAATAGAATACATCAAATCAGTTTAACCTGAAGTCATACATTTATTATGTATTTTAATTACTATATGTACTTATGTATTACTACGTGGAAAACACTGTTGCCAGTCTTGAGGAAATCAAATGGTGCACAAAATATTATTTGACGTACCTATAAATGATCAACAAAGGTCTAGGCTATTAGGCTACCGTACTGTAAATAGGCCTATAGTCATTGGACTAGTTCTATAAATACAGTACACAACTGAAAACTATAGCCAAATAAATCTGGCATATGCAATATACAAACCTGCAGGCATGTATACTGTGCACTATAGCATAGAGTACATTACAAGTCGTTGTTAATGCTAACAATGAACAGTACACATAAATGAAGCTGATGATGCTAAATGGGTTATCAAAAAACTACCAAGCAAGGCAAAGGGACAGTTCCGGCACACTATGCAGCTCCATAGCAGCGCAGAAGCACACTTTTATAAAGCATGTCTCTCTTCTAATTCTTAAAAACCCTTGTTTCCAATCTTGTTTCTATTTGGAATATTCTCTGTCATGCTTTTGTCTGCACACATGCACATTTCAAATGTGTAGGCAGGGCTAAACAGACGTTATTTAAGAATAATGGCATGACATCTGTGGTATGTGCAATAGTCTGATCATGTAATCGGTACCATAACTAATTTACAGAGGAAAGTAATCTGGTTACTGTAGTGCATTCTCTGTCAACACTGGTCATAACATTGCAACAGTGCAAGATATTCACAATCAATTTATGAACACAGAGGCTTGGTGTGTCAAGGGGTGGGGTGGTTATGTTAAGAGATAGTGTACCATATAGTGTATGCAGACAGGTTATCTCCAACGCACAATAGCCTATATGATTAGGGTTAAGGCTTAGTGCACTATTTTTTAGATTTTTTATTTTTAGTTTATTTATATAAAAAAAAAACATTACTTTATATACAGTAAGATTTATTTAAGTTTCATTAGATTTCAATCAAATACGTTTAATTTAGTAAAATACTATTTAAAGTAAGTTTTTATTATTCTGTCCGTTCCCATGGAAGCTGACATCATCCAGCTGTCTCTCTGTTGTCCTTGTTTGTTGCCTGACTGGCTTTAATATCCTTTGCCCTCAGATTGTGTGCGAGGTCTGATTTGTCCGAGGTGTTAGCTCAAGAATAAAAGAGTTCCAAATGACTTATTGGGGAGTAACGAGGCAATTAGTTGGCCTTCAGTGGAAAAACTCAGCAGCCCCCCTCCGTGGTCCGTTGGCTCATGCCCACTTGGAGAAGTGCGAAATCTGTCGCGTCCTGCCAAGTGCCTTTAAAGCATAATTACAGAGAGGGTGCTTGATTTGGCCTCTATTCCTCCTCATCTGGTGGCCTGCTGCTTAAAACACATTCTCCTTTATAATTATGCGAGACTGGAAAACAAGCTCACAAATCTTTATCCTGTTTTCCCCTCCAGATGCTTGTTTGGTCTGCGAGCGATAGGTGGCGCTGCTCTGCTGTTTATAGGCCACTCATTTCTGTTGGTGCCTCAGTAGTGCCACTTACTAGAACCAGAACTATTTAGGTCTACCTCTTACTTCACTCAGCCTAACCTTTATTTTGTAATATCCAGTCACACTGTTACCAATAGACTGTAGATCCAGCACGCTATATTAGAATTGCTGAGAAAAGAATCAGTAAACACTGCTTAGATAGCCCTCTTGTAGGCCTCAGCTCAACTTCAAGTTTATGCATATGTTAATACAATTAGGCCTACTTCTAATTACACACACATTTTCTGTCAAATAGCTATTGTTACATTCTTATTGTTCATTAGAAACATATTATTTTCCTCCCATGTGTCACACACTTAAGAAATTAGTTCCCTAATGGCGCTTTTCCACTGCTGGTACCCCCTCAGTTCTACTCGACTCTACTCGCCTCTGCACGGGTCTTTTTCCATTGCAGGTACTACCCACTCAGTTGTACCTGGTCGCCATA
>JAODLL010000008.1:2537651-2567522 GCA_026546735.1 Forbesichthys agassizii
AAATTACAATATGCCGGTATATACACCGGTATATCACATTAATTCCAGTTTCTCATCTAAAATAATGGTTTCAAACATGCATGTGCTCTAGCATTAAAAATACTTTGTATTATATCCATGGCCCATATGGGGAAGGCAGTCTTAGTTTAGCTAACTTGAAATGTCATGGATGAACCCCCGCCTTTTAATCTTGCAGACAGATTGCTGTCAGGGCAAAATAGCTCTCATAGAATATTCATGTTCCAACCAACGCTGCAGGGTCATACAAACAATTCCCAATTTATTATTAAATATTTGATAAATGTGTGGAATATTTGTCATCTGATGAGGTCTTATTTATATTTACTCATTGAAATGTTATCCTTGTGTAAGTGACGGATATAGTCTGTCTCCCTCGGGGAATCGAACCCCAATCTCCGCACAGAGAGGCCACTCTACAAGGCAGGCTTAAACCTATGGGCCTGCGTTGCCCGCATGGCCTATGAGGTGTCGGAGGGTAAGGATTACCTGCTGGCCACCCTTACATAAGGTCTATATCTGTTTTATTGTATGCTGTGTAATGCACACTGTCAAAAACAAAACAAAAACGCAAACGATCGACGTGAAGGATCTCAGTCAACTGATGATATGACTCGTTGACATTCAGGGGGCAGCCCTAGTGCTTAATTAAAGTAATGCTTTTTAATATATCACTACTATGGGCTTTAAAATCGAAACAGTATGAAAAAAAAAAAAGATGTGAGATCAGGATTGCGCTCCAGGGACACACTGAACAAACACTTTCCAAAGTAAACAGTAAACAGAGTGGGGCAAAATCCATCCGGCAAAGCCCTGGCAGTTATGTGAACAAATGGCAAAAAAAGCTTTCTGTTTAAATCAGCACCAGAACTCACCTATAGCTTGTATGTGAATCCACCGTCACAGAGGCCTGCTCCTGCTATACAGCAAGACAATCATCTCGTTCCTGGGCAGACACTCATCTGGTATCTGCACAATGGCAGGGAATGGTATTTAGATACAAGATAACTATATCCTCCTAGTGACTCAGATCTAGTTAATTTGATAGGCAATGTTGATGCAGACAATATATTTTTTAAGTAGACCTATGCACACACTATGCTGATGGACTAGAGTAACACCATAAGACTGTTCCATTATCAAATTTAAACTGCTTAGCCAATATTTTCTGAAATTGCAAATCAAGTTCATTCCTGATTCACAGTCACACTATATTATTAGATAACATAAATATCAAATCATCAAATCTGTGTATCGTTGTGTATTATGATTGACACAGGGTAAGAATCATCTGCCCTTGAAATGTTTAGTAGCCTAAATTGTTTTGGAATATTGAGCAACAATGAGCAAACAGAACAAAATATTTTCGTGTGCAAAGCTGGACCTTTAGGCTGTAGGCTTCTGAATGGTCTTTTAAAAAGGATCCTACCATCTTTAAAGTCGACAATATATAATTGATATATAAATTAACGTGCACTGATCAACGTAATGCTACGGTAGCTTTTTGAGCATCGGTCAACTGATAAACTGACAGGAATAGGAACTGACAAGAACACCAGAATAATCACTTTCTACCTACTTTATAATGTACGGAGGACATTATAAAGGGCCAAACGTTTAATGGACAAAAGAGTATTTAATATGACATAATATCAGACAATAACCCCTAACACCTCTTCACAAGTCTTTAAGATACACTCACTATCACACAAACGTTGACATTATGATATGAAGCCAATACTGCACGTGTGCAACAGTATTCTAGCAGTGATGCACGAGGGTGTTCTGATAACTTTCTTGAACAAACTTCAGTAACGGTGTCACTCAATGCATCGTACGCCGGTCACAAAGGCATTAACGCACAAAACTGCACCCGTAATTTGCCAGATCCATTCTTTGCTACATTTTACCTTATTTTCGGTCCTCGGTAGCCGGTAGCAGTAGGTAAGTATAGTTCATAGAAAACAGCCAATGCGCATGGCTAGTCATAGAAACCAACCATAGATCAACCAGATAATCTTAATATTGCTGGTGTATTTGCACATATTATGTTTCATTAATATGAAAGGTTATACGCTCTAAAACCTTGCATGATAACTTCAAGTGTAACAGTTTACCTTGCATGTTTAGAGTGGTTCCCTTGCTGAATGGATTCGTAACAGCGTGCTAGCTAAAGCTAGCGTGCTAGCTAGCAGCACACCCATATCCCACCGACAGCATATCATGTGGCTGACTGTGAACAGCTACTAGTACTACTGCACAACAGAGTACACACACAGCCAATCGCGCGAGAGTATGTGAACGTCACTTGTGGGTATATTAAAAGTGTACACTCCTCCACACTGGTATGGACCGGTTTAATCTCACACGTCAAACAACCGGAGACAAAAGATCCACAAATGATCTCCCCCAATTTACAATTTATGAGTTGATACATAACTGCACAAACATGGCACGGGTCTATGGGGAGGAGGAGAGGGGTATGCGAGCCACTTGGGTGGCATGATGAACTCATCAAAACAAGAAGATTAACACAATCTTCTATAATGTCTGTTCCAACTAAAGGCAAATTATATTAAAATGTGTATTTTTAAATGTCTGTCACGTAAAAATAATTGAGTTTACTCTGAGCCTGCCCTGCCACCCTGGTATTTAATCATCCCTTTGAACCAATTGAACATACATATACAATTTGTCTTCATTTCTATAGATTAGATCAGAGCATAGCCATGTTATTTCCATGGCTCTGGATCGGTATTCAATGTATTTCAGGTCAATAGAATGTCTGATAGAAACATGGCACAGGGACCCCCTATCACATGGTATAAAATATTTAGTTGCCGGGCCAACAAAAATGTATAAAGCAGGCTAATTCCATGTATAAAAGTAGGCCACGATCTAAACCATTAAAATAATTGACAGATTTATAACACAGATTGTATTTTATAATGTATATTTTCTGACATTTCAATTTTTGGAAGAAAATAAGTTTGGGATCAAACAATTTAGAGGACCACATGCATTACTTTTGAGAACCACCTGTTAAAGACCTCTGGATTAGATAATATTTTGCAAAATTAGCATTACCTTCATTTTGTGTTGCTTTAGTCTGTCTGAGTTAACAGTCACCATTCACCTGATTTTGTTTCAGTAGCCCCATCTCTGAAAATGTGATGGTAACACTATGGTGTCACTTTTGGCCTCTGTTTATTTAGTTTAAATCTAGAGGGGATGCTAGAATTCAATATATGCTACAAAATACATTTTTTTCCTAGTTTATACATTTTCAATAAAACATTCTGAAACTGATTACACTGCGTAGATAGAACACACAAGATCAGTTGTGGTCAGTTATATTACATAAATGTACAGTATATATAGAACTGGTTATATTAAAAAATACAATAGCCTATCTTAGTGTGCTATACTATGTAACCGTGTTTACATTATCCAAGTATCTAGGTCACTTAAACATGTGTCTGATCATGTGTTCAAGCGTGCCAATTCCACATCTCACAAGCCTAAAAAGAGTGCAGCACACTGCAGTAGATTGATCTCTATTATTTTCTGTTGTAAGTCAAGTTTATTCTTATAACCCATATCCATTAACACCTTGATTGACATGTTCATTGTTCAGTAACTCCAGTGTGAACATTATTTTGCATTATTTGCAATGAACATTTTCAGATTAGCACCATAGATGAAATTAATGAGTTACCAAAAACACTTTGTTCGACCTACCATTATATTAAATAGTCTTATAAACGAATAAAGCTTATAAGATTAGATGACATTATAGGTAGCGTACCTGTTCAACAAAGCACATACATTAGTTGATATAATAAAGAAATTAGTTTAATCTATACATATAAATCCACACCAAAACGCAGCCAAGCAGTTTGGGGCATTTGGTATGCTAGTTCCAACACCATCACCATATTGTTGGTTCATCATATCTAAATAAAGAAAACACATATCAGAAAGTAATCTTGACACATCATGTTTAATACAGTACACACTATGTCGTAAATCATACCGTAGGCTACTGTGTATATCTGTTATATTATCAATTTTTGCTATATTATACCAGACTACTAATAGCTTACTGCGCTATTGGTTTAGGCTATAGTACTGCATTAATGCACATATCTTTTTATATAATATATTGAACATCATGTAACACTGGTGTGTACTATATATTGTGAATACACATTTTAACGTGATTAAGATTTTTAAAGCCTGTAGCTTTACAAATGTCACAAGAAATTGTTTTGCAGTAGCCTATTATTACTGTACCCACCTGACATATCCTGGAATACTTTCTGTGCTCCCTCTTACCAATTGGTCTGAAAGCACAGCATCTTGACTGTATCTCTTCCCATATCTAGCATGGGGAAAAGTCACATACCATGCAGTTTCATCAATCTTCTGCACAGAATTGGGTGACTATTCTGTCAGCATTACAAAATACGATTAGAACCTCACCTCTGTCTTGTGATGAGGTTAATGTAGTGCCTCAGCGCCGCGTAATATTTGGAGAGATCCTCAGGTTGTGCATCTTGTCCAGGACTTGTAGGCTTGGATGGATACGCGTTGATACCAGAGTCAATACATGGCAAACACATAGCCAAGGTACCCAGAAACAGCATGGCAACAAGACGCATACTGTATTGTAGAGAAAATGAGGATAAACTTTACATTATACAAACGTATATCCCCTCAAAGAAAAGGGACAGTGGGAAACAAAATGGTTAAGATGCATCTGTTTACAACAAAATGAAAGCAACGTACATTACACTTGAATACTTCGCAACTGCTTTTGTTGAATTTCCACGTCGCTCCAGGCTCCTCTGGGTATCTTGTGCGATATCAAAGATTGTCTGGGTTTTATAAAAATGTGTTGTGGGTGAGGGAGGGGGCCATTTTATTCACATAATAGGCCACTTCGTAGAATGGTCTACCATGTCTACTCACCAGGGAGCAATTTAGTGATACAATATCTTAAATGCATATGTAATAGTGTTACCTACTTGTAAATTAAACTGATCGTTGTTTGCGATATACGAATAGAAACACGGTTTTTGTATGTATGTGTATGCATTGGCACGATATGATAATTTTGAAACAGTATTTTGACCTCAATGTACTACTGCATATTCAAGGGTTATGTAAATTCCAATTTATTGCAATGAGCTGTATTGTAGGGATATTAGGATATCAGGATATTAGCACTGCAAACTACTGTAGATGGGTGAGTAATACATGTATTTAGGCAGCTCACTTACAGCCTGATAAAATAGAAGGTTTTGGTGATTATTTCAAGTAATGTATTGTTATAACATATTTACCAATAAAGGCTTCATTCACTTGTAAATGTTTATATCAGAACTCAAACTGGAGCTCTAGTATGTATTTGTTTTCAATGTTACTCACACTAGCCCTGAAAATATTTTACTCAAACTAGTGACCTTAAAACCCATTTTCAAACACTGCTGAGCTCTATATGATGCAACTTGACATGACAAGCACAACATAATCCAGGCAATTTTGGCAAAATCATCAAAATAGGTCCAAATTACACAAATTCAAACATGAAAAGACATGAAGAGTGCTGTTCTGGGAGATGTAGGGCAGAAGAAGCCCTTGACATTCAAGCCTATAATGGTGAAAAAAAATAACATGTAATGGCAACTATTTTCTAGCAGAACATTCTTCTGAGGATTTCACAGAAGATTGGTACTGACTATTTCCAAAAACACTGATGGGAAAATTGCTAGTGAAAAATTGTATAGAACCTTTTTTTCTTCGCAAACACAAAGTAGGCTAAATAATGTAACTTTTAACACAAATATCTGTGCTATAAAGGCATTAGTCATCCCAGCAGTGCCATTCTTGGCTTTTATTTGACTGTTATCCTCTGCGGTTACTTTGCTTGCATTGCAAAAATGCAATTAAGCGCATTCAATTTATGTCACAGAAGGGTGTAAGGGGAAGCAATCAATTAAACTGCCAAGCTCATTTCCAGAAGCAAGGACACTAAACTGGCAATGAATGGCAACAAATGTAAAAAAAAAAAAAAAGATGGCAGTAAATATGGAAGCATACTTATTAAATGACAGTATGGTACTGTTAAGTATTCTTTAATTATTTTTTGTGCGACACGATTCAACCCATTAATTACAGGTTTGGAATATTGAACAGCCCTTATTACTGTATATAAACAACTATGCCAAACAATAAGCTCCAATTAAGATCTGCACATGGGCGTTTTGGCATTCAGTGTCTTACAACTTGTAGATACTACATACATTGTAGAGCTAATTAGAGGACATCCTGATTCATATAATTTGATTGATATGATTTCAAAGCATATGGCGGTCATCTTCTACTGCAAAATGCTAAGTTTAGCATCTGTCATACACTTTATACACTTGTAGAGGATGTAATGTCAAATGACAATTTCCCAGATATGTTCAACACAGTTGTTTATTTACATACTATAATAATCACTCTTAATTTAAATAAGATGTAAATTGTTACATTTAACATTCTTGCAGTTCTCAGATGTAAAAGTATCTATTTTCTCTTCTTCAAAACCATCATGGCCTTGCGACCAACTGAAGACATGTATATTGCAAGAGTGTTTATTCACTTGTTTTTTCAATGCCATACATGAAGTCTTCTGGCAACGTCTCAGGAGGGATACGTCTCAACTGTTCATCATAGGAGCGGAGGGTCCACAGTTTCTCAAGTTCAAACAGAGCTCTGGTTTCTGGCATCATGAAATGGATGACCATAGTACCTGAGAAGATGCAGAGCAGCAGAACAATGAGATGACTCACTAACTAATAGAATTTCAATATCATACTAGCGCAAATTAGAGGGTGAGGGCCAATATTATATATACCGAAATCAATGCACATCCAGTCCTCTGTGTCCTTGCCCTCGATCTTGACAAGTGGATCAGCATCCCTCTTCATGAATTTGTACTGGAAGAAAGGTGAGCTATAAACAACACACTGTATGGTAGCCAGCCTATATATATATAAATAAAATATTGCTGTGGAAAATAAAGGCCTTTTATCAAACAATTTACCACTTTGATTGCATAAAGCGCCATTGCACGGAGGTGTCTTGGTGAGATACCACTGACAACAATAAAGTAGTCAGAGTACTTTATCTCGTCTGGAACCTTAATGACACAGATGTCCACAGCATTTTCCTGACGCAGCAGAGACACCAACACATCAATTGTGAAACCCTCCAATGATTCTGTAGAGACAACATTCTCATCAATATAATATCGTTTCTGCAATATGCGTTGTTTAGCAGCTAAAAACGTTCTACACCAAGTTACATGATGACAGCTTAATCATACTTACTTATATTATGGTCTGTGTCATTATTAATGCTGCTCTCTATCTCAACTGTTTCCCCTTGAATCTCACCAGCACTTTCCTTTGAATCGACCCATTCATATTTTGAATATCTTTTCGTGGCAGTAAGACAAGCAAACTGCAAGTGGCATTGACGATATAAATGGTCTGAAAATTGTCCGCGTAATAACGTCTTGTTACATCTAACTTTGAGGCTCAAACAAGCACTTTGCGAAAATACCGCATGTTGTTGGCTAAATCTATGTTTAGGTATAGTTGATAAAATATATTTAGCACAAATTAAAATACACATGTTTAGTCAAGGTGTAGACGCAGGAAATGTTGGTGATTTTAAGGTTTTTGATTGGTTTAGGCAGTTTCTTTGTTGGTTACACTGTCCTGTCATAACAATGTCTCCCCCTATTGGACAGACTATGATCTTGCATGCTTGTATTATTAAATTGCCGTTTTATAATTTTCCTGGTTTACTTCAGCATGTAGCTCTACTGTAATAATTTACTTACATTTTAATGTTATAGAAAACTAAATAGTATAAAATATTGATATATCTCTCACCCTTGAAAATTCAGTTTTTGTTAAATCAAACAGAATTAAACAGCTTTTTCTTTTATAACACAAGGTATTTACAAAATGTGTTCAAACTCAAGAAATGCCATAATATGCTTGGAGAAGTCACCATTTTCAGAAGGAAAAGAAAATTACAATTTTATGTTGCAGGGCCATGCATGAAGGATTGAAAAGCAATGCGTGTTCTCATTAATTCCTTGCTCCAGCTGTTTCAAGATGCCATTCAATCTCTAAATGTGATAGCAGCATATCTCTTTACCTGCAAATGGATTTGTAACAGCAGGATAGGGCCCTCTGCCATAACATTTCATTATTTTCCCCGAAGGGTTCCACAAATATGACCTTTATCATAGCTTCGTAAAGTCAACAGGCCGCCTACTGAATATCTGTGGAATGGGGTGGAAAAAGCAATTGGTAGAACAGCTGAAAGAAGGTTTGAGTCAAATTATTCCAAAAGTTTCCCTGGTGTTGCTGATGTGTTGTATGGTCAATTGTACATGCACAGTGTAACTTACCCTGATGTGCATGTGCTTATCAGCATGTGTGCAAATTACGTCACCTTTTGTGTATTGAAACACACCTGTGGTATTGAAAACAGCGTACTTTGTGTATAATTCATTTAATTTCATTAACATACAAGTACTTACAATATTAACATATCCTGAATAATAACAAGATTAATCCTAATAAGAAGACAATTTAACATATAAAATGCACACATACAGTACAAAATTCTTTATGTCATTGCTCACCTTGAATTTTGTGTCTGCATCTTTAATTATTCAATATGGTCTGATTCAGTTACCAGATTATCTGGAAAAGTGAGGCGTGTTCATTGCCGCAAATGTGAACAACACATTTACCCATGTACAGTTCATTGAACAATCAATTTTGCACAATTATATTTGCTTCATCCTTGTTCATCAGCATTGTCCGAGTCCATAATAATACTCAATCTAAAACCCACAGGAATATGGTCTGTAAGGCCAGCCAGCTGGGTTACATATGTCAACTCTTCAATGTCCTAAAAGGATACAAGGAGAGTAATATGGGTAAATAATGACAGAGAAAATCTGTTTATTACTTCTACAACCATGCTTTAATAACTTTAGCATGTTACAGGGCAAAGATGAAACCATGTTAGTGCTGGCTAAAGATTAAACATATATGCCCCCAAAAGTACCTTGTAATGTAACTCCATTCAAGAAGACGGAGGAGAAGGAAAAGGATTAGCAGAGGAAGGAGAGACACGTGTGTTCAACATACTGTTCGGCAGTGCTTTGAGATCGTGCTCTCGCGGAAGAGAACATAGTCGATCCGCCGTCCCACCCAGGGCTGGCCAAGCTCAGGGTAAACCAATGGGCAGCCACTGACAGGCACGGGCGGAGAGATGAACTGCTTCCTTAGCTCCTCGCACTCCAATGTTCTAGAGACGCGGGAAGATGCAATGGATCAATGAACACGTTTTAATGGGAATATTAGAATGTGGGACAATGCAATTGTTAGCATTACTTAAAACAATATTAACCTTTGTAGATTCTCTGGACAGCTTACTTCATCTTCATACAATGTTGGCTGTTCAAGCAGAGTACCTTGACAAAAATTGGAAATTAAAATAGAAAAATTACTTAAACATGAAGTAGTTCTTTACCCAACATTTATTTGAACACGCGTTTGATTAAAATGTTAGGCTTCAGCACTTGTTACCTGCTGAGACATGGTCATCTTCAAAATCACCACCAAACAACACAAAGCACCTCACATAAATGTACATCTAAATACAGAGTTTACTCTGACCCTGCTCCACAGTGAGGTTTGATGACCTGACAGGATGTACTGCTTCTAATGTTTGTTGCATTATTATGAATGTATTGCAGTCTGATGGATTGATTGGTACTCACCGATCGCCCAGGGCTTCTCTTTACCAGGACCTGCCCTGCAAGGGTCTTTGTAGTCTGCAAAAAGATGGTGGTTCTGTTCCAGACTGTCATCTGAAGTCAAACAAGAAAGCCGCTTTACTACAGGAACTTCTGACAGAGGCAAAGATTTCATTGTTTTGCACACACATGCAAGCAAACATACACCAACTCCTATACACACCAGGCGAACAGTTATCAAAGTTGAAGTCCCCACAGAGGACATCGAAAACAACCACTTCGGCAGGCTGCTTGTTGGCTGCTTGAAATTCATCAATCCATTTTGTTACCATGTTCAACTGCTCACAGCGAATGTCCCCCTCACCTGATTTAACACAAAAACAGCATTGTGATAGGATAAAGCTATATTAAAAAGCAAATGACATGGCATGATATTGCTATATTGATCATGAAAACTGCAATATCGATAAGAATTTAGAAATTGATAAACATAAGTAAAAACACAAACAATATGCGAAAATGGATCAAAATAAATTCCCCCTTACAGCGTATGGGTTTATTTCAACTGATGGTCATATTGGACTGGGACAACAGTAATTCCAAGCTACCGAGGAGGCATTCTTTTTGACCACAAATGTTTCCTCTTTGATCTCCATTAAGTTCTTGTCTTCCTCAGCCACACATCTTACTTTTCTGTCTAAATCAAATGGAACTTAGCCACATAGCCAACATCTCTCTACAAAATAAAGAGAATATTGCATACTTTCTACAACATTTTATATGATATTGCGCATTGTGATATTGCGATAACGATATTGAGTCAATATATTGTGCACCCCTAAATTGTAGACAAAACATTTACATTAACTCTTATAAAAAAGGTGACTTGCCCTGTGGTGCATGCAGATGTGTGCAGTTAAAATAGCCAACCAACTTCTCCCGTTTCTGATTCTGTCCAATTAGCACCTAAGAACATCCCCATGTTATTGTAGCACAGTGTATTATGTTAACAATACAAGACGACAACAACAACAACAACAACAACAACAGGTAATTCATCATTGAGAAGCAGTACCTTGGCTGAGAGCAGACCCTTGGAGGCCAAAGCGTCCTCCCCACGGCCGTTGGGGAAGCAGTAATAGCAGGCCTCCAGCACCGGGAAGCGGCTGGCCAGGAACAGCCCACTGTTGAGGAACTTGAAGGCGGAGCAGCAGCAGGCTGCCCGGCAGGCATACACCCCGACGTCGTACAGCACGTGGCCGTACAGCGGCCGCAGGGCACTGGCCAGCCTCCGCGCCGCCCTCTTGTCAAACACCTCCTGCAGACAGAGGACATCCACGTCGGCCGGGAACAGCGACGACACCTGCCACGGCACGTCGTCGCCGCCCGCAGGAGCCAGGGGGGAGTGCAGGCTCTGCTCGTGAGCAGCGCCCTGCAGATCGGAGTTCTGGTCGGTCGCGATAAGGGGACGCCGGGGTGGTCCGACGGCGTCGGCACGGTCGCCACGCTGGAGGCTGCCGAAGGTGGAGGTCGAAACGACTTCTCCTCCGTTAGCTGTGAAGCCCCTGGCTGGAGCGCCATCCTGACCGGCGGTGGCCCCGTATGTGCAGGGGCCGCCGTGGGAGGAGGAGAGGCGGCTGTCAGAGGGGCTCAGAGGGCCGTGGCTGCTGGGAGAATCCACAAAGATGCGGATGCGGGGCCGGCCCACGCCCTGCACGATGCGCCGGGCGATGGCGGCCGTCCGTTGCTGGGTGTGCCCCAGGTTGTTGAAGCGCGCCAGGCTGTCGGGCAGCAGGCACAGGTTCGCGGTGGCGAAGCCAATCGCGACCTTCTTCCCGGTGAGAGCCGGTGCTTCGACCCGGCTCGCCTCAGCATTGGGCGAGGCCGTTGGCGGCGTTCGCTGGTAGCTGAAGGGCCTGCGGCAGCTCTGGACTGGCGCCCACAGCAGGAACCCTAGCAGGGCCACAGGTGCTGTGGATAGAAAGAGAAGGAAGAAGACCACGGAGCCACACAGGACCTTGAGCGGGTGGAGGTAACACTCCTGCTCCAGGCGCTGGCTCTTCTCCAGGGTGGTGGACTTGCAAACAGCGATGAGGCGGTCCAGGAACCAGAAACACGGCAGGATGAGGGCCCAGCCGACATTGTGAAGGCATGCGATGTATATATTCGGGAACGGGGAATCCCGCAACGTCATGACTCACTTCTTGCTGGTTTTTAGGCACTGAATGTTATGACTGGCCCATGGCCTGTCATGCAAGTGATCTCCCTTCAGAGTTCCACTGGAATCTAAAACAAAGAGAACATTAAAAAACTATTTTATGAAAAAGAAAAACTATTATGAAATGCAGAAATGTGGGTAGACACTGGGACTTAGCGGTATATTTGAAATATAAAAATAAATAAAAAACGTTAAGATTATATCAGCTTTTTGCAAATGATACAGAATGTTATGATTTTGCATGTTATGCCTCTCCTTAATTTTTGTTTTCCACATATAAACTTTATTAAACGAATGAGAAAGGCATTAGCCTACTGTACTGTATCAATCTGACAGGTGTTTGTGTGTAATAATTTGGAGCCCAACCACGGTGGTTGTCTATAAACAGTGAACAAGTAAACCGTATACACCTTTATACATTACACTTAACGCCCATCAGGTAGAATGTTCTCACAGACGGCAAGAGGATATGTCTCTTGCTAACGCCGAGAGAATCTAGCCACTATAGATCTAGTTTCACAAATCGTTTGACTATGACTAGGTGTACCGGGTGTACCCCACCTTGCTTTGTGGGTGTGTGTGGAATGTGGTGCGTGTAAACACGGGCGTAGACAAAACGGAAAAACCCTTGCACCCAGACCACAGCCTGCAGGATGTTACCTTGCCATCAATACAGCCGAAATGGCACAGCTAACCATAACAGGACATTGAAGACCAGTCGTTGCATGCATCACTGTTGTTTGAGAGCTTAACTTTACAACACAGAATACAAAAATATAAAGTGATTTATGTAGGCTAAACCACCTCAGTCACCTTGCTAACGATCGTTAGCTAGAATCGCTTACCTTGTAAACCTGGGCATTCTTCAACCTAATTTAGCACAATAAGATGTGCAAAAAATTATTATATGCCTATTCGTAATTCGTAATGGGGTTATCCCCATTACGAATAGGCATATACATTTGCTTCGTTCACAACGTAATTGTTTTAACCCGCCCCAGTAGGCTACGGACTACCCAGTAAAGTTAACAGATGAGTGTGTCAACTGGTTGCTTAATGCACCCTGGTAGCATTTAGGCCACGCCCTAAACAGTCTGTGATAAAGGTGATCAAATCTCAAGATTGCCGTTGCACCACGGCCTTGCACCTGAAACTTTTGTGCGGAACACTACTGTAGGCATTATCAGGTGGCAGACTATTGACTAGAAAATAAATAGCCTACAACAGATCGTAGGGTTTACAAGTAAAATAAGTAGCCAAAGTATATAGATATGTAGACGCATATAATATAGCTACTAATCTAAGTCCATATTAATGCTGTCACGCTGTCTTCTAAAAACGTAAACAGTCAGCACTCAGGACAATTTATGAAACCATAAAGATGACAAATTTGGCTAAGTAATAATACATATACTGTATACATAAAATGTGTACTAGCTGCCATCTAGTGGTCGATTAAATAATGTTTTAATACCCTGAGTAGTGAGACTGGCGCACATCTGTAAACATCAGCAACATAAATGTGCTATTATTTGTACAAATATATCTTTATTCATAAATACATCGTTTGTAATGTAGTTTACAAACAAACAAGTAATTTATATGTGTATATGTATATTGTATACATACAAATACTTTACTTTGTGTTTGCATTTCTCATAAAATGTCATAAATATGCAATTCTGCATGTGAATAAATTGCTGCCATGAATTTCCTCAAGTGAAGTTTTGAAGTTGACTTCACTAGTACTTTTCCTCTTGATGGTTTGAACATAAAAATTAACCAGAGGTCTACACCAAGTAGGAGGATAGACTGTGAACACACTAGAACATGGAATGAACACTGAAATAAACAGCCATCATGTTCTCCAAACTAAAGAGGAAAAGTACTCAAGCTTTCATCAGCATCGAAGCTGTTATCGAAGCTATCAAAAGCTATCATCTGCCACCCATGGTAATGTGGTATTTCAGTTTGGATGGCATGGGTAAATCTGTCAGTGCACTTTAATGCAGGAGTATATTTTGTAGCTACATTTGCTGACATCCATATGTGGTCTTTTCCAGAGACATGCCTGAATTGTGCATACATAGTCTAGATGCCTGTCTGCAGTCCTGACCTGTTGCTAATTGAAGTGTGGTGCATCATAAAGCAAAAAAATAAGCAACGAAGGGCCTGTAATGTAAGTGCGTGTGCGATCTTGGGGTGGGGGTGGGGTCAATTATACTTGCTAAACTTCACAAAGGGGTGTAATCAGTGCCAAGTTGCCAACACACCTGAGTAAAAATATATGATGACACACTTTTGGAGCGTGTTACAGTCATCAGATTTGATATGACTATTTTCACATAATAGTACAACAGACTATGTGTTGTTGTAAAATGTTAATATAATATAATGTAATAGGTGCCTATATGTATAATAATAATAATTATTATTATTATTATTTATTTATTTTTGTATGTAGTCCACTGCTCACTACATGTGCTCTATAAGAGTATGGGGAGCTCTCTTTCATAACATCTTTTTTTAAATATGTCCGTGCATCTCGATGTAGAAAGGTAGGAGCATCCACGTTTTCTTTATGCCATACTCTGGAGCAGTAGGTGGCGGTGATGCATCAAGAAGCTGAATACCAATCGCCGTAAACAAGGTTATAGCCTACATCGTACTTGTGCTACAGCACAGCAATATTCTGCTTAAGTTGTTTTGTTTCAACAACACAGTTTCCCCATCTCAACATGGCACTATTAGACACGACAACGTTAAATAATAATTTAGCCAGTGGGACTCTTTCAGCACCCTTACATTTTTTTTATTTTTTTATTAATTAATTAATTAATTAATTAATTTTTAGCCACATTAGATGAAGATATTTTTTTATTGTGTCTATTAGACAAAACAAACTATACATAGTTGTAGGTTTCAGGGTGTGTAGCCTAATAGCATCTGGCTATCAGATAGTTGTGTTTTCCTTTACATAGGCTAGATATTTTCATATTTTCAATGTTTTTGATGTTCAAAATGTCCTGGGGGAAGATCCAAAGACCTTGCTTAATGTAGCCTACTCCCCAATGTTTAAACAACCTATGCCAATGCAAATACAACTGTAGATTTAATGTAGCCTATTATATAGGCCTACAGTCACATTCTCATTATGGGCTGCCTGAGCCCTCATATGAACAATCCCACAAACTGTAATCAGATGTGTCAACCCCATCCAAAACTGGTCAGTGGTTTATGCTAACACCAGGCTAATTAAATAATACAAAGGTAAGGTGTTGTTTGGTTTATGTGATATGTTCTGAGTCTGACCAAACTGCTAACACCTTCACAAAATAGATAGGCGGTTCCAATGGTTCAAAAGGTAAAACCTTATTTATTTAACTTAAACAATAGCATCATTTTGAATTATGCATTAAAAAATGCAAGGTAAAATGATACCCTTGCACTGATAAAATTCACAATCCAAAGATCAGGACATCAAATGCAGTTTTGAAAAAGGTAACATGTTTCTACAAATAGTTTTAGGAAGAGATAAGTATAAAAAAGGAATTCAGAATAAAATAAACTATTTGATAAGAGTAGAGCTATAGAAAATAGGAAAAAATAATTGAACCTATAGCTGATTTTAACCCCCATTTTGTTCCAAGTTATTTACACAATAGCATAGTTCCAGCTCTTTTTTTAAATGCACATTTTCATCATATGCTCAAGATTATAATAATAGTAGGCTACTGTATAACAAATGGGCATATACACTTACATATATATTTGCAAATAAAACAAATTAAAGCGTTTTTTAGCTATAAGGCTTCTTAATAAATATCACAACATAAATATCAAAACGTTAAAGGCACTAGAAAGCCTAACAATGCTCCTCCTCATATTATGGATTAACTTCAAGGGCGGAGTGAGTGCATTTGCTATCTTCACATGACACTTCAGGTCTTTGTTTCTTCAGCTGTCACAAATATCCATTCTCCCGAGGGCACTGAGCAACAACAGTCACTCTATAATAGTGCTATGATTCACCTCACAATACAATAAAAGATGAGCGCATCTAACACTAACCACGCTCCGCCAAATTTGCATAGGTCTGCCAAACAATACACTGACCATATACTGTGCGATGACGAACAGTTATGCCAGTATGTTAGCAAGACTTCGCGGCTGGTATTATAGTATTGGGGCATGGGGAAAGGGGCGGGTTTGTTCATAGGCCTTGAATGCACTTGTGAATGCTGTACAAAACCCTTACTAATTCCAATATAGTATTTATACTAAACTCAGCAGCGGTTTACATTGTGAAGTCCAGTGAGACTACTTAAATACGCGTTCTTAAATACTTCCCTGCTGAATAAATAGTAATACAATCGTGAAAAATACTGATCTTGTTTGAATATAAATATACTGCATCTGTCCCAACATCTCCAGTGATTTTCTTCAGGCTCTTTGGAAGACACCACCCCCCCCACAACCCAGTCTCCTATTGCAATGTCCATGGTGGGAGGAGAAGAGGAGGAGGACAAGAGGGGGTGGGGACAACTAGCTCGGCTAGCTGAGAGCGCTTAGCTCAGCTAGCTTCTCACATCCTACTACTGCATGCGGTCTGTCTGGAGCTGCTGCGGCTGGTACTGGCCGAATGCGGCGGCGGCGGCAGCGGCCGCAGCCGCTCCAGTTGTGCCGTTGGCGGCCAGGGGCTGCTGCATGGCGTACCCGTACCCGGCCATGTACCCGCCCGGGGCCGGGGAGGCGGCGTACGGGTACTGCTCGTAGGCCGCTGCCGCCGCTGCTGCGGTCGCCGCGGCAGCGGAGTACTGGGCGTAGGCGGCGCCGGCGTAGTCCAAGTACGGCGAGGTGGCGGCCGCCGCCGCTGTTGCCGTGGCGGCGGACGGCTGCACGTGTGGGATCATCATGCTGGGCTGCATGAAGGCCTGCGGGTACACGTAGTGGGCAGGGATCCTGTGGGACACACACACACACACACACACACACACACACACAGCAGAATGCACGCACACACACACAGTCAGAGCAGAACGCACAATTGGTCGTCTTAACGCTGAGAAACAAACGCAGGCGCCACAAATACTACAACCCAGTCCTCAGTAACACAGCAAATCCATTCATTAACAACGGGAAGGGGGGGGCTAGCTAGAAACTAACATTTAAGAATGCAGAAAAACAATAAATAAATATAAAGAGGTGAAGCTTTAAAGTCTAAAGCAATGTTGCCATGGCATTTGAACAATGGCATTAAGGGAAACACAGCCCGGCGCTGCACTCAGCAACACAGTGCAGCGGGCCGCAGCACGTGGAGAGCAAGGATGTAAACGGAGCTTATTCCAGCCCACACATGGTCACCACAACAACACGCATACAGGCATGCCAACACGTGTTAATACATCCTGGGACAAAAGAAAAGAACGGGAAATACATCATCTAAGAGGCTCTGCATCAAATGAACTGAACTGGCTGACACGGGTTGTTAACAGAAGCCCAAACACCAACTATTGACTAGTTTGGCATTCAGGGTTCTATTAAATCACCCGAGTATAAAGACTGAATGAACATTTGGTAAACGTGAATAAAAATGTGATTTCCAGTAGCAGAGCAAAATTGGGCATGGGGTAATAAAAATAAATGTAACAATATAAGCCGGGGCCTCTGTTGGTACCATATTCCATTGCGCTATACAGTAGTCACCTCTACTAAAAAATATGTTTAGCAGCAGCTGTTAAGAGAGTTAAATCTGTTCACGGATGTATGTTCGTTTTACTCTCCAGCATTTCCAGACACCACCCCCCTCAAGCAGACACACACAACAACTTGAGTGACAGGGGAGGCTGGGGGGTGTGCTATTTTCTGCTCCCTTGTCATTCCAGAAGGACACAGTGATCTTCTCTCCTTCAGCAGCAGCACATGGCCTGCCTGTTACCTTCGCTATTTCAGGGACAATCTCCATTTTGTTTCAGCTGATCCCAAACGTCAGCTGCACTCCGTGTCGTCGTTACAGGCCAAGTGCGCCGCTCTGACCACCCATCATCTAACGTAAATATTGACGGCTCCAATGTTCAATGGGACGCGATGGTATGAACATTTTGTGGTCCTGCCTGCCCTAATCTAAATAAAGGTGCTTTCTAAATCACTGGAACACATGCGTAATCCCCAGCACATATCCAAAAAGACTCTTGGGTGCATGACACGTTCCACCTGTTGTCCAAAAGCGGCTGACCCCGGCTGTGCCATACATTATTAACAGCTCTGCTGACTGACTCCTATTTTCCACACGAATTTGAGAGGCCACGGAGATCATTGTAGCCAACAGCTGCTGTATGAAAGACCAGAGAACCTCTCCACATAATTGACCTCAAACAGCGGTACAGGCTACCATATGTGTGTTTAGCACAGCTGACAGCTATGGTGTACCTACTTAAATGTATATTGTAGTTAAGAACCTTGAGGAGTTCGGCACTAAATTGTAGTTATACATCTCTTTGATAACAAAAAAATAATAAATAAATAAATGATTGTCGCTCATTTAGCGTCGGACCATCAATTTCTTCCTCTGCTGGTTCTGATATCCACATGCTGCTTTGTGCTTGTATCTCAACTCAGTTAAAAGTATTTTTTCTGACAGTCTCCTGTTTTTGAAAAAAATCAATGCACCTCAATATTTGAACTAATTTGCCATGTTCTTCACACTTGAGAGAAGAGATAAAAATCATATTTGAACATCTACACCCTTTACATGTAAAAGCAATAGGTTAATGAAAAAAAAGACAAAACCAAAATAAAGCATAGTGTGTAAATTAACTCCAGCATGCAAGCCAGTGGGTGTTTTGTTGCAGGGGATTTACTTTACAAACAAAAACTATGAGAGACGCCACCATCCCCCTTTTGACAACAAAACATATTCAACTTCAAATGAAAAACAGTAGAGCACAGTCAATCATTAAAAACGGGAAAGAATAAACACCCCATGGCAGACTTACAATAAAACTCCCTATCAAAACTCAAAGTCTGCACAAAATAAAAAATAAAATAATATATCTGCATCCCCCACCAAACCCCACTGCAAGTAGAGATAAGCACACAGTTAAGCTGAACACCACTTCATACTGGAGACAAGGCACACACCAATCTATGTACTATGGAAAACTGAAAGACTTCCATGCATCTAGTCACCATTTTGGCGTGTTTGTGTATGTCAGTTTACAGGTACGGTAACACTTTAGCCTTCTGCCCAATGCAGACTCAGCTATTCCTCAAATCATCATGTCCCTTCATCAGCTATTTTAACCCAATATCGACCCTGTCAGATCAGAGAGAGACAGACAACACAGAGTCAATCCTGTAGCAAACGTTCATGTTCTATACAGTCTGGGCCAAGCAGAGATGCACAAGTCGACAGTCACATGTCCTCGTTCAGATTGGGAAAGAGGATTAAAAAGCAAGGATGAAGAAAAAATATAATAATAATAATAATAATAATAATAATAATAATATTAACCATCATCATCATCATTCAAATAAATAATATTTTCTTAAATTCTAAACATGTTTTTCATAATAAACCAACTTTTTATAGAATAAAACATATAGGAATAGTGAGGTTGATTGTTTTATTTGATCAGTGAGGGCACAATTATTTCATAAACTCTATAGACATGTGGAAGAACTAAATATAGTTGTCTGGCTCAACATACCCATAGGGTCTTTGGATGAAAGCTGGATGGATCTGTGGCACACCAAATGAGAAGCCTGCAAAGACACAATTATTCTTAGACACATTCTCAAACTTGTGACAGTTTATTGCCAAATTTGTTCACAGTACAGATTATTTCACAGGCAATGTTATGATCCCTTTGTAAAAAATAGCTATAGAAGTGTTTGGCATGTCAGTGGTTGTAGATTGACATGACTGTTATGAAAACAGCAAGACAAATGTTTATGCCACTGCAACATTTTAAACACAGATTTAGTTACACACCTGGTGAATATTATCATAGCTCTATAACATTACAACAGTGTTAGTCTGGGCATGTGAGTGCAAATGCATTAGGTCCACTGTCATTTGTACGCCACCTTGATTGTCCAAGTTGTGAAAAAAACCTGTGTCGTCCAACAGCATGTCCAGTCCCTCACCTGGATGTAGGACCCTAGGCTTGGCCCCCAGGTAGGCCAGATTCACATTGGCTTTCCTGCCATCAATAATGGGGTTGGGATCTTTACAGGCCCGGTCTGCAGAGGCCCGGTCTGCCATGGTAACCTTAAAAAAAGAAGAAAAGATAAGTAAAAATACATTTAAAATAGATGTCAGTCATCTCAAGGGGATCTGTAATTTTATTTGATACCATTTTCCTAAGAACATTTGATGTTTTCATTAAAAAAAGTCTAAAACAAATTAGGCCTTTTTTAGATTCTGAAAGCAGAAAGCCCACATTAGTCTTAAATAAATGTGCTGTAGTCAACATAGGATATTAATGTTGAGTGGGCTTCTAAATATAAACCGAAAATAATGTACCGTAGCCTACAATTTCTCAATAATCCACTATAGACCTTCTTGAAAAGTATATTTAGCTTAACAACGTGCTGTTTGGGTGTGCATTAAATTAGCTAGGTTACACAATGAAATTTAACTTATACATACTGTAGGCTGCCATCGTTAATTTCATACACCAGCATTAATACTTACGAATCCATAACCTCTGGATTTTCCTGTTTGTCGATCTGTGATGACAACAGCTTCGTCAATATCACCAAACACTTCAAAATATTTCCTGAGACTTGAGTCCGTAGTGTGATATGGAAGACCCCCTACAAAGATCTTCGTATATGTAGTTTCTTTCTGTGCCGAATGCATCATAATAAGTAGTAGAAGTAGTTGGAAACTGTTTCCTTAATATTGACTGATAAAATGAACAACGCTGAAACGTTGAATTAAGTACGGATCGTTGTACCTGAAATCGACACCTGTTTATCAGAAGTTGTTTCGCAGAAGCAGTTGTCAGTTTCAGCTTCGCGGGATGAGCTCAACAGATATGCGTGGAGTATCTCTTAGCTCCGCCCAGCAGGACACTGCTCTAACTGTAAAACAAATGCTCCTCTACATGGTAGCGTACCCTATCCCAGCTACTGTTAATTTACTAGTGCAAATAATTCTAGCCAATGGACGGTACAGTTAACTGTTCAGTTACACACAGTGTACATGCAGAAAATGAATGCATAGCCTACTAGCAAAATAGCTATGATTGTGTTATAAATATTTTAAGTACATGCATTTACCACGTGACAGGGTCCTTAACTTTAATACGTTTGAGTTTCATTTACATCCGTTCTTTTCATTTCTAAATATTTGGTTTATGGGTTGATCTCACTGTGCATAAAAAAGTGTTAATCATGTATTTAAGACCAATTTAAACTGTACCAAGTTAAACCCATAGATTGACTGGAGTTATATTGTCTTTTCTATTTCATCTTTTTTTTTATACCTATTAAAAAAGCAAATTTCAGAAGTGTACACCTACATAGAGACATTTTAACACCAGCCAGAAAGTTTGGGGGTAACAAGGTCAGCTAGAAAAGCAAATTAAGTCACATTGATGACCAATGATGTGAAGCATACAAATTCAATTATGACATCATCATTTTAAGGGAATTCCTAATGAATTCCCAGTACTGAAAAGGCTGATTGCTTTGTTTATATTTGTAATGTATGTAACAAATGAGTAAAAATGGGCTAAATGAAGACTCAACACAAACATTTTCATTTAAATGTTCTATTCTAGAACAATTTGTACCAATAAAGGATTGCTGTGATACATTATAAATAGAATACTGTACATTTTAATATTGCAAATACTATGTTCAAATACATTGCTATTTACAACTCCTTCTTAGGGAGAGCAGCTCTGATTACTTATTTAAAGTAAGGTCTTGGGCTTGTTTAATTGAATTACAGCATTATTCATTATTCAGTTCCACAGTTCACCACTTCTATCGAAATATAATATCCTAGGGCAGCTTTTCACCTTATTAAACCAGTTTACACAGCCTTCAGTAACCCAACATTGTTCATATACCATTCAACCAATTATCTGCACAAGGAAAACAACTTGTTGGCATTTCAGAGTACCATTAAAAATAAAATAAAAATGTTAACATGTTAGTCAAATAAAATGCAGTGGTGCGGTCAATTCTTCAAATATGGGCTGAATCTGGTCAAGGAGTCTGTGTGGCATTGTCATTGCCTCTGGGCGTCATGTCACACACAGGTGCACACGTTGTCCGTGGTTACGTGCCTGCCTTCTGAAGAACCAGGGCAATAAGGCACCCATGTCGCTAGGCCCCGGCTGAAGCCTAGCTTTGCTTAGCTAATTAAAGTGATGATACCACATTAGTGATGTTGAGTTCATTAGTCCCAATACTGACACACACACGCACACACACACTTATGTAGGTTAATGTTTAGTCAGCCTTACATGGAAATTAAGAGATGACTACTCCAGTATCCTCTAGTGCAAGTGACAGCAATGGCAACAGCTCCAAGCTCCAAGCAGCTCCTCCACAGTGTTACAGTACTCCAATAGGAACATTAAATATTCAGTGGGCCAGGCAAACACTGAAAGCGTTTCAGGTTTTACAGGTTTGCCCATTGTTCCGCGCATGTGGCATTAGCCACACAAATATGGCACGATGCTTTACTTGGGCACAAGAGATACTGTATGTGTGTGTGTATATATATATATATATATATATATATATATATATATAGCATGTTATAATAAACAGAAGCAAAATAACAGTAACAGCAGATACAGAACCCTAGTTCTTTGGTTGCCCCTGACGTATAGCAATGACTTCAATATCAACGTTGTTAACAGTAGTACATTCTTAATGTTCCCAGGTCTTTCCAATTTGAGCCTCAGGGGGAGGATGCATTCTTTTAGAAAAATACACCTTTATGTGCAGAAACAAATATATGAAAATGTATGCAGATAATGTTTCTTTTTTTTTGTGGGCTCCCTGTTAAAAGTTAGTTTCTCTATCAAAAATAATAATAGAAAACTTGAATATGTGCATAGAGTTTTCAGTGACCAGTAAAACGCATATATACAGTATATATGCTCATACAATTCACAGGTCCGATATGCTTGAGAAGAGCAAACTCGCTAACAGAGCCAATCAGGTCTTAGATCACGCAATGGGGGGAGGGGGGGGTGCCAAGCTAAGATTCACTGGATTATCTGATCAGCGTCTTGGGGTCCGTGTCCATGGAGGGAAGTCCTCTGGTCAGGCGAGATGGCTTCACGAACACACCGTGACCTGGGGGGCAGCGGAAGTACACCCTGTCCTGGACAGTCCCATTGTGCTTACCTAATGCAGGAGACATCAGAAATCACCATGACTTAGAGGCATGGTCAGTCATCCTTGATAACATCGAGCTCAAATCAAAACAGTATCGTGCAGTATCATGCCGGTGCCCCACATATAGAAATGGAGCTACAACTACGCCTTGTTGATGTGAGCGGTGTTTGCCACTTTGTTTATGTCCCTATTTACAGAGTCAGGGCTGTGTAGAAGTATCTGGTTATTGTTTCAACACGCACAGAGAACAGTAAGCTAGCGAAATGTGAGGAGATATTTGGTGAATATGACAAAAAGCTAATTAGCTTAGCATTTAGCTTGCAATATCTGACTTTACCTTTACAGTAAAAGCATATTTGGCCATGTGAGCTATGCTTGGCTAGCTACACTACTATAATAATAATAATAATAATAATAATAATAATAATAATAATAATAATAATAATAATACTACATTTGATTTAGTATGCATTTCAAAACACTCAAGGACATCGTAAATTGCAAATAGGCAACTACAAAGATGTATATAAATCATTTGGCTGAAATATACAATAGTAACAAACATTTGACCAAGGCAGGACTATACATTCCAGAAACAAGACACATTTAAACCAAAAAGATTTGGGACATAATGTATATACAAAATAAAAGAATAATACATGCTTTTTGGGAAGGCAAGGGAGTCAAGTGACAGTGGATCCATGTGTACTGTCATTCCTAGGTATAGGTATACAACTACAAGTTAAAAGTATAGTAAGTCATTCTCAAGAACTAGGGGTGTAAGAAAATATCGATACACCCGAATAACGCAATATAACCTTGCGCGATACTTTATCCATTCTCTAAAACACTATCGATTTAATCGATACAGTGATCAATTTTAATTTTTTGCAGCAGTGCAGTGTTTGTCAAATGAGCATCTTGTAGCATTTTAGTGGACGGACGCTGCTGAACACTGTGAGACACTGTTAGGAGCTGGTAGGCACTGTAGGATGCCCTGGGTGGCCTCATGCATCACATACTATACCTTTAAGCTGGAGTCAGCGATTGCAAGCCAATACATTTTATTTTTTATCCAGTTCAAATATCAATAATCTTTCTCCAGCATCACTGACTGCACCTTTAGCAGAAAATTAAGTTCTATTATGTTAAAAAACAGGAAGTCTGTGTCATCAGGTAACCCAACAGGAAGGGGGACCCCAGGATCATGATTAACACATCCTAAGCCCGGCTCCTTATCACCTAACAGTTGAGCATTTTTCAGAATCTGGCAGGACCTCCCGTCAACTGCCTGTTTTCCTGTAATAGCTTTCTATGCTGTTTTGTCCAACCTAGTTACAGTAACAAGGTTGGACACGTGAAATGGGCGGGGCTTAGGATTGGTCAATTGGTAAACGCTGCTGTAAGTGGGTGTGTGTTCACAAACCCAAACATCGACTTACCCACTGCCAGGTCAAGCTGCACTCCGACCCAGATGCCCTTGGCAAACTCCACTCCGCCAACGTAGTGGACCGTTCCCCTCCTCTTCCCCACCCACACGGGCTCCCCAGGGGCCATCCAGTCGGGCAGCTGGGCCGCAGGCACGCTCTCGTCCCCACTGGAGTCCCCGGAAGGCTCGGCACTGCTGGGGTTGGGGCTGGGACACGGGCTGCCGTGTGGCAGATCGCCCTGCGCCGGCTCCTGCACCGGAGGCTCCCCGCCCCCTCCTCCTCCTCCTCTTCCTCTCCCAAGGGGAGGAGGGGGGGAAGAGGAGGAGGCGGTGGCTGGAGGACAGCTTGTGACCACTGGGGACGAGGCTGGACTGGAGGCTGACGTGCGGGTGGAAGCTCGAGAAGCAGGGGCTGACACCTGGGTGCACACCGCGTCTCTAACGGACTCCTTGCTGCTGTGCTTGCACGTTGGGCCGGGGGCGTTTCCGGGGGCAACGGAGCTCGGCTGACTGCGAGTGTCCCCCTGCTGCACAAAGTGTGTCATGTCGCTCTCTCCGGCGCCTTCATCAGCCCCTTTGAAGTCACTAAACTCCTGGCTGGCACTGAGGCCACATGCGTGGGGCAGGGAGGAGGCTTCGGGGATGCTGTCGGGAGAGGAGGCAAGGGCCGTGATCAAACCCTGGATCTCACACGGCGAGACGTCGTGGCATCCCCCCGCGGCGACACCAGCGTGGCTGCAGCCCCGTCCGGCGGGGCAGAAGAGGGGCTCGTGGGCATCTCTGTCGGCCAAGCTGAGGCGGTCGGAGCTGTCGCTGTTGCCGAAGGGCACGTCGGACAGTGTGGCGTCGGAGGCGCTGTGCGAGAAGTACCCACTGGTGCAGCTGCTGGCTGTGGGGCTGCGGGATGCCTCGCGCTCCCCCCCGCCGCCCCCGCGGCCCTTTGGCTCGGAGCGCGGAGCGGGGAGCGCCCCTTCCTGACTGGGCTCCAGCGTGGCGTTGTACACCTCAAAGTTAGCGAAGTCCTCGGGCACATACGGCCGAAAGCCGCTGCATTCCCGAGAGTGCCGTTCTCCACCGGGCGGCGGTGGTGCGCTCGCCTCCTCGTCCTCAGAGTCCTGCTGGATAAATACAGTGGCAGGACAGATTGTAGAGAAAACAAAGCCTCGAGACCAGTGTTCCATGTTCTCCCCGCTCCAAAACAGCTGATTCAAATGAAGAGTCAGGTGTGTTGGAGCATGGAGACATCTAAAACATGCAGGGCAGAGGCCCTCCATGACAGGACTAGGCAACACTGCTCTAGACTGATGGAAGACGATGTAGAGGTTTGTTTCTGCCCATGCAAGTGTGGGTGGCTGTCGGGGGGAGGGGCAGAGATCAGTGAGGGATGTAAGGGGAGGAGTGGAGAGGAATATGAGACACTCAAATGTGGGAGGGGCATGCATTCTCAGGGAGTTTCAAACCAAAACAGCAGAGGTTTTTGTTTCGTTACGCTGGCTTGAAACACAAAGGCCATTCCAGACAACAGATAAGCTAGCAGTGTCCCTTCAACGTTAAAGTCTTAGTCTCTTCCGTCCATCAGCAGTCACACACAGTAAGAAACTGGTATAATTTAGGTATATGGAGTATATTTTAATTGGCTGTTAGCATTGTCACTCACTTTATTAAAGTGTAACTGCACCCTAAAATGTAAAATGTGTTTTTTGAGCTGTAAACGAAGTAATAGGATTGATCTGTGATGAGTCACGTCAATGTTGGTATTGACAAAATTCCCGTTTTTATAAAAATGTCACTTCATGATCTGAAAATGGAACTACACGTCATATAGTGTGTATTTTTCAGCGGCACACTCAGTACGCTCATACGTCATCCAGTTCAAATGGTAATGTTAATGTAACAGCAGCCTACTTATTCAACGCCTGCAAACAGCGTCTTGTTCATTGTGTTAAATAGTGTATAGACTACGCAAGCTATGCGGACGTGATCTCAAACAGACGTGATACACATATTTTTTAGCACATGGAGAACGCGTGTCAGTTGGTGCTCTGAGCCATTTCATATGAAACGGCAGGCGCGCTTGCGTTGCAAATACGAGGACAACACATTTTGCTACGCAAGTACACATCAAACCCTCCTTGGCGTAGCTCGATGCGTTCGCGTCTGCGTAGCTTCCGTAGACTATGAACCAACCCTAACTAGTCTCACAGAGCCAGCCTTTGCTTGTGCACGGTCTGGGACCACAGCGCTGGCTACCTACGTCAAGACCCGCCTACTTCACAGGATTATTTTTATGGACATATGCGACGACTATATACTATATAACACAATGACCAGATTAAACTGTGTTAAATGTATACTGAGGAAATTGTTGGGAAACTTAACAACACAAGATGCTGTTTGGGAGGGGGGAAGGGGGGATGTGTGTAACACTTACAGCAGTGCGTGGCAGCGTGTGGCTTAGCGGCCTGCTGGTAAAGGTGAAGGGGGATGTGATGAGGCAGGGGGGCTTACAGTGGCCCTCGCTGCCTGCCCTGGGCCTCTGCCAGGGGCAGGGAGGGGGCAGCGGGACGGGGCTGTCCACACATGAGCGCATGCTCTGCAGGTGGGTAGACAATAGTACACACTTCACACACACACACACACTGAGCATGCATGGAGCTGGGCAAGCCAGTATTACAGTTAGTATTATTAGCATGCAACATTTAATGAAAACAATCCCGTTTGGTCAAACACTCTAAAACAGTGCTGTGTGAGTGTCAAATGATTTTATTAATAGAAGGCAGGACGAGACACAACAAAGGCAGACATGTCTTGTCAGCTGTTGTGGCTATTCCTGGTTGAATGCCCCGGTGTGTCAAGCTAGTTCAGTCCAGGAAAAACATGTTGAGATCACATTAACAAGTAATCAGTCTCTTATGTTCTGACAGCGGGAAATAACATATTGTAAAAAAAAAAAACACTGTTATACGAATATACTGTATGAGATAATTTGATGTGGTGTGTTTGTGATACATACTGTATGTGGTAAAACAATGTTCTGTGTTGTATAACGTTAAGATGCAGATGGGGGGGGGGGGGGGGCTATAAACAATATTGTGGGATTATGGGATAAATTGGTTCTTTTAAAGATCCTATCGAGGATTGAAAACGCTGTTTACTTACAAGGTGTTTCAGTGCATTTTCTCCTTCTCTGCAATGAGTGTTTTGATGTGTGAGATTTTGTTGCACATAATGCATGTTACAAGGGGATGACTACAGGGTTTGGCTCTTCATCCTCAAGTGCATACTCACTTCACTAAAGACTAAAGAGTTGCGGCAAACTCCTTCCAGGGTGAAGACATTTCAAAAGTCCATATTCAGTGTTTACGTGTAGACAGGGAAAACTGAGATTTCAGCTGCATTGGTATCTGCTTCATTTGACATCAGAATGCGCACTCTTGCACCCTTTGTTTGCATATAGCGTTTTTGCATTCAGGCTTGAAAGCATGGAATTTGGTTTTCATGTGGATGGAGACTTTTCTTAAAGCAGTGCCATATGGATAGGATTTTAAAAAAAAAAGTTTGACAAAGACAGAAAATCCATGTTTATAAACGTATCCGTGTACGTGTGGACTAGGTATGAGCCTGCCAGCCAGGCAGACAGCCAGACACATAGACAGACAGTACTGTACTGTAGTATATACTGACACTGCCCTCCAGATCGACTGACTGCGTGTCCTTTTCCTCACCTCTTGTCCTAGCAGTGGCCGGGCCTCCAGCACCCTCTTGGCCTTGATCTCCTCCCTGACAGGCAGCAGAGACTTGAGGAACTTTGGTGGCTGTGGCGAGAGCACCTTGAAGGGGCTGGAGTTGAAAAAGGAAGGGCTCTCTGGTACCGGACCTGTGTGGAGATAAATACTGATGATTGACATGTTACACTTATTTAGCAGACACTTTTATCCATAGCAAGCTATAATATATAATAGATCATACACCCATAATCTTAAAAAAACAACATTCTCTTAAAATACTGACAGCAGCAGGTCATACTAATAACTAATATTAGACTTATTAGGGATGCACCGATAGATCGACAGCTCGGAATTGGACAATTTACACTGATACTACGAGATCGATGGTTATGTTTTTAATTTTAGTTTTTTAAAAGAAATATGATCTTTGTTGTAATTTAAATGGATGTCAATTCACAATTAATTTAGCCTTTTCTTGATTTCAAGCATTTACCTGGATTAAAAATGTATCTTAAATTCCTGAATAATATATGATCAGTATCAAATCAGGGACAAGAATTTTCAGTTTCTGTTCAGATGCTGTCTGTTATGTAGCGTACCGTGGTTCTCCTTGTTTTTGATTGGCGTGTGGCAGAAGAAACCATCCTGCAGATCGCTGTTAGCTCCTCCCACATGATGGTCACCGTTGTCCTACGCAGTAAAACACAGTTCAAGTCTCTGTGGCTGAGGAAAGTCCAATGCAAACTGGAAGATAACTCCAAAGCGACACGTGACACAGAATGCATATTTCTGCATTCTGAAATATGCGTGTGTGTGTGTGTGTGCATAGAATGCACACACACACACACACACACACACACACGTACATCCCATAATAAAGATATGTAGATTTACAAAGATATTCCACATTTAAACGCTGGGTTTACAGAATATGTCCAATACTAATATGTACAGTAGTAGACAGATTTTACAGTAATACAATATATAATCTGGCTGTGTTAGCACCTGGGTACCTACTTTACAGTACAGTAATACAATATATAATCTGGCTGTGTTAGCACCTGGGTACCTACTTTGCAGTCTTCATCCTCACAGCCAGTTAGGTCTGTTTTACTGAATGATGACTGCAGGGCACAAAAAATACAAAACAAACACTGAACCTGTTTCTGTCAATAGAAACTCATGACTGCATAGTGACTATCTAGTGTCTGTGGGGCACACATGACTGTATAGTGACTATCTAGTGTCTGTGGGGCACACATGACTG
>JAODLL010000008.1:2584821-2596557 GCA_026546735.1 Forbesichthys agassizii
CATGACTAATGCCTCCATGTTACATTATGTAGTTATATGGTCACAACACACTGAACTGGATCTGAAACATGACTAATACCTCAATTTTACACCACGTTGAACTGGATCCATCTGAAATATGACTTAAACCACGCTGAAATATGAAAAATAACCCATGTTACACTCTGATCCCAAGCCAATTTAATTTTACTTTGAACTTATTTGTGCTGTAAACCAATTTCCCAATAAATAAATGCCTTTAGTTGTGGTCAAAAATATGTCCATTTGCAATATTCTTCATTATCTTATTTTACTCCAGGGTTCCCTGAATAAAACAAAAACATCTCTGCTTCCTCCAACACAATTCTCTCCCCTTCTCCCCCTTACATCATCAACAACACACGGGGGCACAGAGGTGGAGATGGAGGAGGTGGCATTGCCCAATGAGGAGTGCACCTCTTACAGTAAATAAGACCATGGTGGAAATGCGCAGCCATGCACGGTACCTGCTTGTGCGCGTGGTCATAGGAGTTGATGTGGTTGTCAAACTCCTTGTGACGGAGGTACTGCTTGTCACACAGCTCACAGTAGAACAGAGCCTTCAGGTCCTCCAGGGTGCAGCCCAACACCCTCTCTGCAGGCTCCTGGGGGAGAAGGGGAAAGAGAGAGAGCATTATAGTGAGAGTGAGAGATAGAGAGAGTTATAGAGAGAGCATTATAGTGAGAGTGAGAGATAGAGAGAGTTAAAGAGAGAGAGAGAGAGAGAGCATTATAGTGAGAGTGAGAGATAGAGAGAGTTATAGAGAGAGAGAGAGAGAGAGAGAGAGAGAGAGAGAGAGTGAGAGATAGAGAGAGTTAAAGAGAGAGAGAGAGAGAGAGCGAGAGAAAGAGAGTTGGTGAGAGAGAGAATTAGAGAGAGAGAGAGAGTGAAAGAGACTGTGACAGACAGTGGGAGAGATAGAGAGAGTGAGGAACATTTGTTAATGGGATTGGATCAGGTGGGAGGAGGAAAGAGGTGTCACCAGGTGAGTGAGATGTGAGCAGAGAGAGAGAGAGAGAGAGAGAGAGAGAGAGAGAGAGAGAGAGAAATTAAGAGAAAGGTGCAGGGTGAAGAGAGAGAGAGAGAGCGATGGAGAGAGGCTGGCATATTGTTAACCGTTTAGAGCGTATCTGCATCCAGCAGACATCAGCTGTAATAGCCTATACATGTGCTCTGCATAAAACTGTTAAACGCCTACCCATTAAACCACAGTAGCACCGCCGCTACCAATCCCCCATTTGACAAAGGCACTGAAACCCCGGTTTGAATTCACAACAACCAGAGCCCGGGGACCCGCATGATACAGCCACTACAACAGATACTGTACCTGCAGCAGATGTACTGTAATGGCAAAGAGACGGAGACTGAGCTACTGTGCAGAATGGAATTGCAGTCGATGCTGAGAAAAGCCCCGGAAAGTGCTTGAAATGCTAACTTAGACTTTGGTACACAGGGAAGTTGTGTATGTGCTCGAGCATGCCCACAGCCAGGCAGACAAGCAAGGGGATAAAATGACGGACAGACTAACAAATACACACACACGCACATACCCCCCCACCCCCACACACAGACATACACACACCAGATGGTAGCCTTGGGGAGAAATCTCTTGCCCGGATGCCTACAACGGCCAGAAGGCTATTTTCTTTTTTTTTCATTTGAGGCCATGCACCATCTTATGTACAGTATGTGCACAAGAGTTTGAGAGTTGGAGCTGTGTGGCAGTGTGCATGTGTGTGTGCGTGTGTGGGCATGTGCGCGTGTGTGTGTGTGTGGGCACGTGCGTGTGTGCTTGAGTGGGCACGTGCGTGTGGGTGTGCGTGTGTGCGCGTGTGTGTGCGCGTGCGTGTGTGTGTGTGTGCGCGTGTGTGTGTGCGCGTGTGTGTGTGCGCGTGTGTGTGTGCGTGTGTGTGTGCGCGCGCAAGTGCTTTCGCGCCATGCTATGCCTCAGAATGTAATTTCCCTCAGGCTAGGGGTTGCCAATAAACACTATTGAATTCTGGTCTACCCTGACATGATGGGAATTTAATTTGAGGTTGTCACTTTTTCTCTCTCTCTTTTTCTCTCTTCCCCCTCCCTCTTTACTTCATTCTGCCTCTCCTCCTCCTCCTCATCCTCCTCTACCAAGAGCTGAATCCCTCACTTTGTCAAAATCTTTCGCCTGCCCTCTCTCTTTCTTCTTGCGTTCATAGCTTATTTACACCCCCCCCCCAACACTTTTTGTTGTTTGTTCTGTCTCTGCACTGTGCTGCCTGTGAGCCCTGGGTCAGGCAGTGACAGAGTCTATTGGCCCCAATTTGCCTCAGTAAAACGACTGCACATCCAGTGATGGGAGGGGGGGGAGAGAGGGAGGGGGGGAGAGAGAGAGGGGGAGAGGGAGATTCACACGCATGAGAAGAAAGAAAGAAAGAAAATCACACACGCACTCACACACAAACACCTATGCAGGTGTGTGTGTTTCAGCCTTCACTTCAGATTGATAACGTGAGGAAAAGCACACACACACGCGCACGCACACACGCACACACACGCACGCACACACACACGCACACACACGCACGCACACACACGCACGCACACACACACGCGCACACACGTGCGCACACACACGCACGCACACACACACGCGCACACACGTGCGCACACGCACGCACACACAGGCTTATTCCATTCCACGTGCAGATGGATTGCCTGCAGTCAGAATCAGAGGGGCTTAAATAGAGTTAGAGAAGTGGAAACAGGCAGGTCTCCCCCTCCTATACTCTGCACCCATGAAAGGTAACTAATCCACATCAATCAACCCTGTCTGTGTGTGTGTGTGTGTGTGTGTGTGTGCGTGTGTGTGTGTGTGTGTGTGTTTCCTCATGGTATCGATCTGCATTGCAGGCTGGAGTCAGGAGCAGGAAATAATCCAATCAACAGAGAGGTCTTTATCTGTATCATGTGTAGCCTGTACGCATTTACATGTGTGTGTGTGTGCGTGCCTGTGTGTGTGTGTGTGTAGGTGAGCTTTTAAACCCTCAAACTATGTCTCTCCACCTCGGCCAGTTCTGTCAAAGTAATTATTCTTAACAGTGAAATGGTGTGTTTGCGCGTGTGTGTGTTCTCATTATCAAGAGGGGTTTGTGTGCACGAGGCAGTGTGTGTATGTGAGCTCCAGCTCAATGGAAATGTGTGTGTGTGTGTACTGTATGTGTGCCATTTATTTATATCAGCTTCTGACAGCTCTGCTGTGTGATTCACCATTTTCCTGCTACTACTTAATCAAATATGAGAGGTTTCATTTACATTACTCAGGCACACTGCATGGGCCCTCTGCCTCATGTCACACACACGCACGCACGCACACAAACACACACACACGCACCCACACACACAGTGCAACAGTATACACACACTTAAGCATGCGTACAAAATCTGACAAGTTGACGTTCCGGAGCTTGATTAATCCAGACCCTGATTTACCTTACCTGGCATAAATCTATTTGCACAAAGAATACTGCTGTATTCAACAGCCTGTGCAGTATGCTTTATCTGATATGTGTGTGTCTTTGTGTGTGTGTGTGTGTGTGCGTGTGCGAGTGTGCCTGTTTTTTCCCATTATGTCCCAGGTTTATAGGACAATTGCCACATTATCTCTGCTAATTTGAAATGAGTCTTGAGTCTATTACCATGAAGTTACTGTATGTATTTACATGCTAGCAATCTCATACATAGAGCTATGATGAAGTCACGCCTAAATAGCTTTAACACTCTGCTGCAACGACATGTATTCAAGAAACTAATGATACACTGATGATGAATGAAATAAAAGAGTCCTCAAGGGTCCTTTTGGGTTTCTTCAAGCTACATTTTAAGGAGGAAGCAGTATGCCACAAAGCACACAGAATGTTTTTTTTATGATGCTTAGATTACATGTGGGCATATTACTGTGAGTTTCCACAGTGCCTTTTAAGCTGTAATTACTGTCTACATTGTATTATGACAAGGTAAGCCTTCAATGAAGCTTTGGTTTGCTATCTACTATATCACTAAACTGTCAGGACAAGAATTGACTGCATGTGTTTTTGGATTACCTTTATCTGAACTGAAGGATTGAAACTTTTATTACATCCATTTGTCCAATCTGTAGTCACATTTTCAAAACTCTAAACACAATTGGCTCAACATCCGTCAGTTCATGACCATGCCATTAACACAATCCATGTTGTTTCCACACAATATGCAGTCAATTATTGCATTTCTAAAATGCTAATATTTTCATTACATAATAGCTTTCCCCATACCAAAACCTAGACCTCTGGTTACAGAATTTTTTTAAGTTATTTGATAGCCTTAATCAATCGGCGTTGCTACAACGGTTTTGTATCTAGCTCTACCACCATTTAGAAACACTCAACGTCATCTCACTTACCCACCCAGCAGCGTGGCTGTGAAAACACTAATGCGAACAGGGTTTATCTCATCTCAGCAAAAACAAATTGAGCTGAGAGCAAATGTCGGGCGGAGCCATAGATTACCGTAGAACAGAACTCTGCATTTTTGTGTCTTAAGATTCTGTTGCTTTTCTTTTGTTTCACTAAAAGTGGTATTTATTTTTACACATTTTGAACCAAAAGCCACATAGGTTATGTTATTTGTTGATCACTGTGGCTAACAAAGCGTTAACTTCTGCAGTTCTGTTTCATTGACTTTCTCTATATTTTACAATATTAAGCATATGCTGTAGGTGACTCATTCACTTTTACATAGTTTGTTTTAAAAATACACACATTAAACAAAGATATAAAAACTCCAGCTAAAACGTTAGTGTGGTTTACAATAATTTAAAAACACAACATTGTCGATATGCAGGTAGATCTGAAACATGAAAAGTAATGCATTGTAATGACATCAGCTTTTAGCATTTAGGGCGTCATTGTGCTATGATTATATGTTCCTCTTGGAAAGAAACGCATGCGAGTGTTTAGACAAAATTATGTGATTTTGAGTCAGGATTGCAGTGTTTTGATAGAGTTAGTGCATGTAGATAATGTTTTTTTTTGCATTCTGAAATGTAGAGTTAGCATTTAATTAACAAGATGTGTTTTTGACAAGAACATTTAGTATTTAGAGTTTTGGAAAAGTATCTTAAGGTAAGCTGTTGTTAGCGATAGAAAAACTGTAATACGATGACCATTTTGTGTTGCTGCAACAGTGTAAGTGTAAATGTGTTTAATTAGAAATATAATAATATAATATCAAAAGTGTCTGTCACAAATTAACACACATGTTCCTTTGACAAGGCTCAACATACAGCAAAACAATAATTTACATTTAAACACACAAACAATGTGCACACCCACACACTGAAACCGCAGTAATAACAAAAACAGTGTTAAACAGGACAGAGTATAGTGCCTGTAAATGTTTAAACTTACACCATACTGTATATATGATGCTTCAGAAATGAAGAGAGAAGTAGGCATGAGAGAGAAGGTAAAGGTTCGCAGAATTATAAGCAATCATTTCTAAAAGGAGACATGTAATTGCAAATGAGCATTGTGAGAACAATTCAATTAACATTTCCTAATTGTTAATCAAGTCAAATTAAGTGCTTAATTATATTCAGATGTAATTATCACTCTACCTTGGCAATGTCATGAATGTTAACAGTTCTATTTGTTTGCTTTTCAAATGTTTGTTTTTCTACATGTCAAAGTGTACTTAATCGATTCCTAACAATGGCTTCCATAACACAGCAGTGCGAGCAGACACACTTGCAAACACAAACACACACACACACACAACCACGCACATGTACAGTACGCGCACACATATGCACACACCTGTACCTACACACGCATGCACGCACAGCCAAACAGTGCAGATGCATGTGTCTGTCTTGTCTATTACACTATATTAGACTGCAGATTAGATAGTAATGCCAAAACAAGCACATCAAGCCGAAATGGGCAAAATCACAGATGTGCTGATGAGAGATTAAGTCATGTGGGTGTTTTTAGAGCCAGAGCAACATCTGTGACAATGTCAGTGTTGGTTGCCATTACATCCACAACCACAAGATATATGGACAGAAACACAGCCATGACCAGATGTTCACAAACGTACAATGGAAAGCTCATAACATTTTAGATTTTAGATTTTGTTTCTTGAATTTTAAGATTATTCTAAACCTATCTAGTGTTTTTGTCAGCAAAAATATTTTAAATCAACCTTATTTAACCTTTATTTTTACCAGGAGGACCCACTGAGACACTATATTGTTTGTCAACTGGCCAGGAAGGCAGAGTAAGTAAAAACAATGGCGTTTCTAAAATAATACAAAAGCACAAAATGTCACATTTTGAGAATAATACATTGTTTGACATCCCGCTCACAGAAAACAGAACATCTTTGAATTCCCTACAGAGTGCCTGCAGCCCATTCAAAGCCTTAGATGCTATATAAGAAAAGTCAGCTACTGTATATTATAAGAATAATGTGCATCTTAAATTAAGTGTTGTTGTTTCACATTAACTTATACTTGTTAAAATTCCATTGAATTTCATTCAGCTTGAAGAAAGGTCTAATCATAATTTATTATTCTTAAAGCAAAATACAATGTATTAAACAATTGTTATTTAATTTCCTTGATTGTTTTCTGTGTATCATTCCACTGCACAAGGTAACTTAATGTCCAGCAAGTTGTAAAATAAAATAAAATCATAGCCTCCATTTACCAGTAAGCGGACAATGACCCTTGACACTGGGTCTTCAGTGTCAACCACATCAAGATGAAATTTGCCGAAAGTATGCGATCAGAACCGGTGATCTTAAAACAGCTGCTTAACTTTGACTGCTATTGTAACGTCCAGGGCTGTGCCTTCGGGCTGCGCACCTTCCCAGTCGCAATGTTATGCCGGTGTGCATCCGCCTCCGGTCACCGTTTTCCCAGGTCCCCAACTAGCCGCTTCCTTTTGTGTTGTTTTTTTATAATTTACAGCTGTGTAGGGGTATAGGTTGGGGATTGTCTTTTGTTCTTTGTCTGTTATTGTTTGCCTCTTGGCCGCGATGGTTTTTTTTTCTGGCTGTGTGAAGCCACTTCATTAAACGCCAAGCGTAAAGCTCGTGAGAACCCAGGTCTCGGCTTTATCCTTCGTCGGCGCCTGTTCTCCCCCCCCAACACGTTACAGCTACATATGTTAACCTCACTCACACGCACGCCTGCATAAGATACAGTACAGTCTGGTCTCCATATTTGCGTAATGTTTTATCAAAAAGCTAGATCTTAGGCTTAGGTTTCAACAAACACGCACAACAAACTTGCCTGTTGCTTCAACATCCGACAATCAACATCAGACAAGCACTGCTCCCATCGTGGCAGATGTCATAACACATGCTTGCAGCTACGCTCACGCAACGTAAACAGGATAGTCTACTGACCAAAACAGGTTTATTCAAGTTGAAAAGTATAGCCATCTCCCACTCCACAGTGCACAGCAATGCTTCCGGTAACTATTAAGATAGCCTAGCTGTTGTAACTCAGAGTTGAGACGATCGAAATCCATCGTCAACGTACCATATGGTGTCAGCGTCAAAGTCATCATGATGTTCAAATTCCTCCAAAAATGAAATGCTGACAAGATGAATATTGACGCCTTGTTATTAGTACAGGTGTTGCGCCTAATTCTGTGTCCTGCCGAATTCAGTGACCTTTCGAAACGAAGTATGTTAAATAAAGCAGAAAAAGCATGCAATACTTCGATAGAGCTATACAAAATATTTAGAAATATCTAGACATCAATTAACCTTAAAACGACGAGGCTGGTGTAGATAAAGTAGATTATATTCATTTTTTAGTCAGAAATCGCTAAAATCACAAGCTTTTTGCAGAGCAAACCACCATCGATATAGTTAACATTTTAGTAACCCTTTAATGAACTAAAACACTTCGGGAGACAGACACAAAAAGTGCACGAGAAATCACACACTCACACTGATAGATTGTACAATGACTTTAGGTGGCGCATGCGCACTTTCGAAAGGGTCACTGAATTTGGCAGGACACAGAATTAGGCGTAACACCTGCTGTCGCAGCTTTCATCTTGTCTTAACGATAGCTCCCCTGAAAATGATGTGAATATCAATCTCATGATTCTTCTCTTTTGTCTCACTTTTATCCCATGGCACTTCTCACTTACTGTAAAGATAGTAGCATGTCTTTAGCTAGTTAGCTAGTTAATCTGCTAGTTCCTCTGCTACTCATCTTAACTTGTTTGGCGGGATGCCCATACAGACATGCTACATAGTAGCATGTCTTTAGCTAGTTAGCTAGTTAATCTGCTAGTTCCTCTGCTACTCATCTTAACTTGTTTGGCGGGATGCCCATACAGTAAACCTAGTCAAATTAGTCGCAGGTCACAAGCATTTACACAGTCAGCATGAGTCACATGGTAGGGCATTCTCTATTAAAATTATGTTGAAATTCTGACAGAAAGTCCCACCTCCATCCCAAATCAAACTGTGATTGGCTAATGACAACTATCATGTCAAATATGCCAATATTCACTTGGAACGTGGAAGATATTAAATATGTGTATTTAATGCACTGCATTGCTGAGACATTGGTAGCATAGTTGCTGTTCAGATTATTCTGCCTAGCAACTATCTAAGAAAACGTGTTAGGTTATTTTTCTCACTGCATTATGTCGCTGGATATTTTACATTTGTAAAGCTTGAGCGTAGTAGGTTGCCATTTCATTTCATCGCTTCTCCTGACCTTTTCAGATGAGCAGCATGCACGAACAAAACAAATAACTGAATGATAAAATAGATTCTATTTACTAATTTGCTCTATTGCCCTTTCTTGCCTGGTTCAGTTGAGAATAATTACCCTGCAGATGTGAACTCTCTCCTCTGGTCACGGATGCATCGATAGATAACCACATCAGATGGAGCTGTCTCATTTGGAAAAGATGTACTCGTCGGTAATCATAAATCCTCTCCATCACAAAGCTACCGTCTTCTTTGCTTTGGCCTTGAACCTGAGATGTACTGCATTTATTACAGCTATGCTGTGTTAATCGTGTTGCAATGAACACCCCCGCAACAGAAATATTCAGGTGAAGGTGGAGTACAATTTTAGCGGGAAGCGAGCAGATTGTTGAGGAGTCACACCACATACCGTATATTGTACCAGCGTGTCACATCCTAATCTAGAGGAAGGTGAAAATTGAATGAGCACATGGTAAGAAACGGCTTAAAAATAACTGTGCTGCTTGTGTGAGAGAGCACAGGCTCTGTGAACAGATCTTCTTTTTGCCCCTTTCTGAGTCATAAATCTCTGATCTCTCGCAAGGCCCGAGCAAACGATCACTCATCCGGCGATAAAAAATTAATTCCCTGTCCATCACACCGCGCAAGGCTGAGGAACTCTTCCACTCATCTGTCCTCAGGCCCCCCCTGCCACCCAAATTCTCAATTTTTCCCCTCCTTTACGTCTTCCTCTAGCTCTCCTCGTCATTCAACCGGGAGCTCTTATTTCCACTGAGTTATTCATGGCCGCTGCCATCGATCAATCCTATTCATCCGCACATTTTAAATCTGTCCGGCTCTCAACGTCGGCTCTGTCTCTCTGTGGTGAGTCCACCACGCTGAATACAACATGAACACAGCCCTCTGTAAGTGCAACATTGAGTGAGACTGACTCACAAGGGGCTTACAGTCAAGAGAGACAGTCCATCTTAAAGCCTTTTCTTATTTTTTACGCGGATGCAACGTATACTGTTCCCTTTCGGGTGTCATGGGACGTGCTGGCGTTTCAAGCTAGCATGCAAACGCCTGAGGTAGAGACGCGCACACACACACATACACACACGCACGCACACGAGTGCACCCACACTCTCAGCTCTGGTGTACATTCATAATCCTGCGGCACCCCCTCCCGCGCCCTTCAGGGACCTCGCTTTGTGTCTCTCCCCCGCTCTCCCCCGTTCTCAGCGCACATTAAGGGGAACATCATAAACCAATTAGAGGAGCGCAGAGAGAGAGGTGGGTCAGAAGGTCACGCCAGTGAACGCATTTACGAACATATTTGACATGCTCTCTCCCTCTCTCTCCCTCTTTATCTCACCCTCTCTACCTCTCTCTCGCGCTCTCTCTCTCTCTCTCTCCCTCTCTAGCTCTTCAGCGTGCTCCACCGCAGGCCGCGCGCATCTCCGTCGGCTTCCTCAAACGCATCGCAGCTTCTCAGATCTACGGCAACCGTCAGGGGTCAAAAAAACAGAAAACATGTTATGCGCAGTTATACTGCTAGATCAAAGCTCGGGATGGTTTAAATCAAAATCAAGAGCGGTACGCTGTTGCTCCTGCTTTTCCAGTAGATCTCGCCTGTGCACCGCACAGCCTCGCCCTCCGACGGCTTTCATGTTCAATTTTGACAGGCAAGTCTTTCCCTCTCTCTGCCCGGCCCGCTCTTCTCTCATGGACGGGGATGGCTAAGTGTGTGTCAGTAACACTCTTGCTCCTGAGGTTGCCTGTGTACGTATAAGGGGTTTGTCCTCCCTCCTGTAAATGTCATCTCCAGCTATAAATGCTGCCCACTTCCCAGATGGCGGAATAATGGAATTATATAGACCATACAGCCATGACATTTAAATGGGAGACACGGGTGGAAAGGCCTACGCAGGGTTGGTGGTACGCACGCACACGCGCACACACACACTCACACACGTGTGCGTGTACGCGCGAGTGCGTGTGTGCACACGAGCCTGCACACTCACACACGCATGCGCACGCACACATTCATTCCCAGCTGATGATAGATGGCCTTAAAGAGGCGGGCGTGGCTTTCTGTTTCTGATCAGGCGGAGGGTGGATGTGCCAGTTTGAAGACACAGATTAGGATTAAGATGAAAGGCACACTAAAATGATGGAGGTAATCATATGGGCAATGACAGATGATTAGGACAGGATTAATATAATCCAATGAGACACAGCATTCTCTTAACACTAAACTTCAGGCTGGGGAAAAAATAGACAGATTTGGGACTCGAGTGTGACAAATAGACGAATAACTAGCAAGATAAAGACAGTTGATTGCTCACTTTCAGGATTAAATGTTTAATTTGTGTGAGTGTGTGCGTGTTAAATATTCACCAGTGAGATGTACTGCAACACACACATACAGTACACCCACACACACACGCACACGCACGCACACTCGCTGGCTTGCTTCGTGATACGCATCACTTTTGTTCAAAGATGGCTTTGCTGTGCTCCAAACCCATGCAGTGTTTGAGACCCCACGCTGGCCCTTGACTCCTCTTCTTGTCTCTCTCTCTCTCTCAATTCAATTCAATTCAAATTACGTTATTAGCATGACATAACAGTGTACATATTGCCAAAGTATTATTATATTATTATTTTTTTTTCATATTAATGTGAACGTACTACTAAGTAAGTAAATAATAATAATAATAACTACTAATAATATAACAGTGATAACAAGAGCAGATTGGACATATGTAAATTAAACAAGGGATATGATTAGAAACAAGGAACATAAATACAATAAAATATCAGATACATAGATATACACATACAGATACACACATATATACGTATTTTAGGAGGATAGCAGGCATTACACACTGTCCTTCATCTTATGGCAGGCGGTAACATATCGTGCGGCCAACACACAGCTGTCCGTGTCCTCCCCTAGAAGGACCGACAGC
>JAODLL010000008.1:2602914-2614211 GCA_026546735.1 Forbesichthys agassizii
TTGTTTTTATATATATATATATATATATATATATATATATATATATATATATATATATTCAATGTGTGTGTGGGGTGTGGGGGGTTTAAGGGGGCCTAGTTTTCCTCTGCAGGCTGCTTTGAATCAATAGTGTTGGAAAGTGCTGAAATAGCAGCGTGACACACCCACACACACACACACACACACACAAGTGTGCATGCACGCATACTCACGCACACACACACAAACAGAGAGATTCAGAGGGTAACTCACTGGAGCTGGAAACATGAACAAGAATGCTGAAACAAGGCAACGAGAGGAGGCGAATGCAAGGATGAGTAGAATGAAGGAAAGAAAGAAAGAAAGAATGAAAGAAAGAAAGAAGCGTATGCAGTGAGTCAGCTTTCACATCAGACTCATTTCTGCTTAGTTGTGTGGACTGCTGAGATACAGGGGTTGCAATGTTGGCACTGCAGCGCACGTGTGTGTGTGTGTGTGTGTGTGTGTGTGTGCTCTACTACAGTAATCTACTCCCCCAGACTTGAATAATCTGCTGGACTGTTGCTCACATAAAGCCCTCCACGTCTGTGCTGCGCTGCACTCATGTCTGTCTGTCAATGAACTGCACCCTCTTCACATGCAGTAGTATGCTCCAAACCCTTGACATGTCTTTGAAAAACAAATACACTAATTCATTAGCATTACATTATCAGTGGTTCTAAAGTTTAAAATACTGCATAGAAAACATAATACAGTGTGCAATATGCACAAAACATGAGGACGTTTTAGGTTAAATTCTACCCTGGTGCAACCAGACTCAATATTCACTTTGTGAATAGGGTCTGGACACGCTACATTGGGAAGTGTTTGCATGAGTTGCCTCTTACTGGGCAGTGAACTTGAGGTTAACATTGAAACTATCGATTAGCCTTTTAACAGTGGGCAAGGCTACAACTATTTGGATCACCTCATCAGGCTCCATTTATAAACACATGCATTTCATTGTCATTACATTACGCCTTCCCATGGACGCTTATTGTTGCGCCATCCAGGTGGCTGTGCTAATGCTAAAGCTAACAGGTTTTCCAGACTATGTAGGCTAGGTAAATGTGCCAGTTGAACACTTTTAGAGAAGGCGTTCTCCATGGCTAACCGTCATTTTGAACAGACATTCTGTTTCAGTTACACTCTTAATTTAACATGATCTGCTGTCATTTTGATTGGCTACCTGACTAGGAGTGGGAGGACAGCTCAGAGACACTTGGTTACAACCCATCTGGGGATAAATCTGACTGTCTTATTATTTTTAGTTATGCTGAGGTTTGGCTAAATAACGTGCTAGGTTTCAAAATGTCAACACAACTGGTACTGAAGCCGGCAATAGATGACTTCCGCACCATGTTAGCATGTGTTAGAGGGCGTACCGTATGCCGTCCAGCTAGTTGCAATATTTAGCTGCGAGATCCAATCAACTCGACAGTGATTCAACAGGCCATCTGAACTGCATGCAACAAGAGGCTCTGTCAGCAGTGTGTGTGTGTGTCTGTGCATGTGTGTGTGTGTGTGTGTGTGTGTGCATACGTGCATCAGCCTGCAAGTGGTTGGTGCTATTAAACATTCACCGGCTCACTCAGAGGCTGCTGTTGGGCTTTCAATCTGGGTCAGGTCTCTCCTCTCCTCCCTAAGCTATTTCTCTCTCTCCCTCTCTCTCTTTCTCTCTCTCACTCTCTCTTTTATGCCCACTCTTGCTCTCTCTGTCTTGCTTCTCCGCTTCCCATGCACACAGACACACACACACACTTTGTATGTTGTGTATGTTTATCTTTTTATATGTTTATCTACCTGCCTCTCTCCCTCTCTCTCTCTGTCTCTCCCTCTCTCTCTCTCTCTCCTTCTCTCACTCTCTCTCTCTCTCTGTCTCTCCCTCTCTCTCTCTCTCTCTCTCTCTCTCTCTCTCTCTCTCTGTCTCTCTGTCTCTCTATTAGCCCATGAAGCATGTGTATAGTAGCTACAATGCTGTTAGGCAGGCCTGTGTCCTCATGCAGACGCACACAAAGACAGCTATAAATGATTGAGCAGAATGATGAATTATTTCCATCATTATTTTTGTGTGCCGGACAGTTTCTGTCAGTTTGTGCATAGGTGGATGTTTTTAATGAAGAATGATTGTAAATAAGGTCATTATGAGGAAGATGGTGGCAATAAAAAATACATTAAGAAATAAATAAATAAATAAATAAATGATGATGCCACCAGCATCGCTGTGCTTGTAAAATAACCTGGTGTTATATTTCAAAACATAAAAACGAATAAAACAATTCAGCTAAGATAAACCAGATACTTAAACTGCAAACAGTTACATTCTGTAATGATAGCATATGGTCATTTATGGTCATGTCAAGATGTTGATTTTAAGCTTTATGCTTATCAAGGAAGTGTGTTATGGTGACCTTGTTTTGCTATTTGTTTTATCTTTTCTCTCTCTTTCCATCTATTTTTCATGTATTATGTTCATTTCCATTTCCTTACTACAAAAGAAACTCAGGGAATATATTCCGGTGGCATTAAGACATATCAAATTGTGATGTGGTTTAAGAAAAGCTCATTCTAATGGTAAAGTTACAGATTTTATTTGCTACTATATTTTCAGTACTGGTTAGTGATTAATTAGCTGCCAAGATAAAGTAGGAATACCTTACATGATCTATAGAATATCACATGTTACCTGGCGCTGATGAAAAAGTAGGAATACTCTACATGATCTACAGAATATCACTTTACCTGGCGCTGATGAAATGCAGGTGCATTGCTGCCGATGCTGCAAATCTGCAGTGCACCAAAAAGCTAGAGGAGGATACCTTTAAAAGATTACACATTAATGTTGTCGCACCCATGGTTCAGCTCCATTTATTAGACTGATACATTTGAATACAATAAATTGTAAGCCCCTTGAAATGTGTCAAGTGATCGACTGACATTGGAAGGGACACATCCTCATTCGTGCTGTGTCGCAGACCTTTGGCCCCTGTCTATTTCCTGGCTCTGAGGTCCGACTTGGGGCAACTCTGTCTTAGTTGCTGCAACAGTGAGTCAGCAACTCTGTATGGGTTAGCTGAGCCATATTGCTTTTAGCCCAGCAACCACACGCAGGCATGCACGCGCGCACACACACACACACACACACACACACACACACAGGAAGGCCCACATACATGTGTGCAAACACACATACACAAACAAGCAAACAAACACAAACATAGCCGAAAAGTCATGTGGCAGTATCGCACACACTCTTGTCAGGGTCCATCACGAGTAACAGGTTGAGAAGAAGGCCACTTTTAACAGCTCCACTATATATAAAGCCTGTTGCTACACAAGGTACTTGTGGCTGCTATTTTTAAGGTGAGCCCGAGCGCCTACGGCTTCTGCTCTTACCTTTCGCCTAACATTGGTAGTGGAAGGGTTTACCTTGTGATTTCACCATGATATTTATGCAATGTTCCTGTATGAACATATTTTAATATTTTTGATCACCTTTCCTCAGATCCAATCCTGACCCAGATATTACTTTTTCATTACAGGTTTTGAAAAAGGAAATTCTTATCTGGGTCAGAAATATTCACAAATCTGATTTTCTTTTAATAATAAGATCCTAACCGAGCTCACATGTGGCTTCATCATTGGAAACGCTCAAGGGAAGTCTCCTCTTCTTTTATGATCTTGGTCTCCTCTCCTCTGTTCTCCTCTGTTCTCCTCTCCTCTCTTCAGTATTATTCCGTGAACACTTATACAGCCTAGATGGTTTTGATGACAGCTCCTGTCTCTACAAATAGCCCCTCTAACAGTCAGTGCAGGGGTGAGAACCCTGACAGCTCTTGAGTTTCCATGCTGTCAACACTGTGTACTGGTGGAGTGATTTGTGGAGGTGGCTTTAGCGCTGAGTGATAGATACACTTGATACGTACAGTAAGGTAACTTTGTTAAGTTACCTTGTTAGACTGAGCTGAATTTCAATAACTGTCAATACAGTGAGTTACCGTATGGCAACATCTAAAAGTTGAGCACCATTTATTTTTACAGTTAACTTATAAATATGGACAAAAGCATTAATAATTGAAACAAATTCAATTAACGTATACATCAATAAGAAAATCCTGCAAATGTCCTATATATTTTGCCTATCAAAATCTTAAGATACTTTGTACAGAAGGAAATCCTAGAACAGCATGACAGCCTGTTTCATGCTGTCACATCATGCTCAAGTTAACCAAAACATATTGTATAAAATACTAGGCATCAATGCAGAATAGCCCCCTACACGAAAAATCTTACAGTTCAGATGTGTTCTTTGATTTGATGGGGGGAGGGGGGTCGACTGAAAGGCCGTAAATTATTTATAGCATCATGGAAATGAAGCAGCACTATATCCCCGCTCAGCACGGCACGGCTCACCTCATAAAGCACATAATGATCCCTGCTTTAACGGACGACATCACCAACCGCAGCGGGGGAGGAATTATTACCCCGCTAACTAACATAAAGTGGAGAGCACAGTGGAGGGACGAGAGGAGGAGCAGTGAAGGAGGAAATAAGGAGGGAGAACAAAACAGAGCCAAAAAGGTGAAGAACCCATATAGAAGGAGATTATCATGGGGGAAAAGACCAACGGATATTTGAGGGAGAGGTGATAAAAATAAAGTAAAGAGAGACTTTGAGAAGAGTGAGGATTCTTTGGGATTATTAGAGCACACACCCAGACCCCCCCTTAACACGCCTCCCAGCCCCCCCGGCTCGGCTACACAGTTCAGTGAAGTGCATTGGTGTGTGTGTGCCTGTGTGTGTGTGTGTGTGTGTGTGTGTGTGTGTGTGTGTGTGTGTGAATCACATATTGTGTTCATTCATGTGTCCTAATGTCACAGAAGTATGCCTCTGACATTCTCACACACTGCACACACGACACGCACACACATAAATACCCGCACACATCCGCGCACACACACACACAAATGTGCTGAGAGGTTTCTAATACAACTTAACCTGTCTTCCTTGACACCCACACGGTGGCTTGTCTGTCATACACCTGTATTTCGCCCGTGCACACACACACACACACACACACACACGCACGCACACATGCACACACACATGCACACACACACGCACACACACACACGCACACAGACACGCACACAGACACACACACGCACAAGAAACTGAGGGCAGCAGGGAGCATGTGAAGCAATGAAGTGATAAGGCTTATTACTTCAGAGCATCTTAAGAACGATTATCTACCAGGAGTTAAATGACTCTGCCAGTCTTTTAAAGGTACTGGTGCCCTGGTTTGACTTGGCAGGAGGTACAGTAGGAGTAGTTGGGGTAGTTATGGGCAGTAGGGGTAGTTATGGTAGTAAGGGGCCGTAGGGGTAGTTAGGGTACAGTAGTAAGGGTAGTTAGTACTAGTAGGGGTAGTATGGGTAGTTAGGGGCAATAGGGGTTCAGTAGGAGTAGTTAGGGGCAGTAAGGGTAGTTAAGGGATGTAAGGATTCAGTAGGGGTAGTTGGGGCAGTAGGGGTTCAGTAGGGGTAGTAAGGGGCAGTGGGGGTTCAGTAGGGGTAGTTAGAGGCAGTAGGGGTAGTTAGGGACAGTAGGGGTTCAGTAGACGTAGTTAGGGGCAGTAGGGGTAGTTAGAGGCAGTATGGCTTCAGTAGGGGTAGTTAGGGTAGGGGTAGTTAGAGGCAGTATGGGTTCAGTAGAGGTAGTTAGGGGCAGTAAGGGTTCAGTAGAGGTAGTTAGGGGCAGTAAGGGTTCAGTAGGGGTATTTAGGGGTTCAGTCGGGGCAGTTAGGGGCAGTAGGGGTAGTTAGGGGCAGTAAGGGTTCAGTAGGGGTAGTTGGGGCAGTAGGGGTCCAGTAGAGGTATTTAGGGGTTCAGTAGGGGTAGTTAGGGGCAGTAGGGGTTCAGTAGAGGTAGTTAGGGGTTCAGTAGAGGTAGTTAGGGGTTCAGTAAGGGTAGTTAGGGGTTCAGTGGGGGTAGTTGGGGCAGTAGGGGTTCAGTAGAGGTATTTAGGGGTTCAGTAGGGGTAGTTAGGGGTTCAGTGGGGGTAGTTAGGGGCAGTAGGGGTTCAGTAGAGGTAGTTAGGGGTTCAGTAGAGGTAGTTGGGGGCAATAAGGGGTAGTTAGGGGCAGTAGGGGTTCAGTAGAGGTAGTTAGGGGCAATAAGGGTTGAAGGCAGGCCTTGTAGAGGAGGTAAGAACCTCTGACAGGTAGGAGGAATGGCATTCGGCACAAGGGAGGGAGATCAGTGAGAGGGGGAGGATGAGGGAAGGTGAGAGGAGGGGGGTGAGGGAGAGAACGAGAGAACGAGAGAAGAAGAAGGGGTGATTCATAGGTGTAGGCAGGCATTATCACTGTCCCATTACAACTGCTGTGAAACCAATTTTCTGCTTCGGATTGGGGAATACATTTCACCACCCCTCAGTGTTGCACACCGTCTTTGTTGTGGAAATAACACCATTTTTTATACGACCACGCCTGCTAGATTAGCTCTAAAATTTATACTGTAGGCTTTCCTTTCTTGATAACCTACAGTTAGTAATGCTTCCATTTGATGTTCTTATGTTTGTCATAAGAATGCCAATGTTTAAACTAGACAGCAATGCTTACTAAGTGAGTAGTAATATATAAGTACTGTGAATGAAAACTCTCTACTTAAATAATAAAACAGTCAATGTCCAAAGGTAATGAAGTAGAAGTGAAATACAGACTCAAATATGTACTGTAACTCTGTCATTAACCCTAATTTCGTTTTATATTACAATATCCATTTTATACACTTGCAACAAAAACACAAATTCGCCTCAGTTGGTTAAGATTACTCTTTATTATGAAGTGCCACAAAATGCTTTGTGTTCATTGTGCTTACATTGCCTGAATACTGGCTCAAAAAAAACCAGCAGGATATATATCCTCTCTCTGCAGCAGAGAGCCAAACCTCTGGGTTAAGGTGTGTCGCTATACAGTAAAAATGTCTCAATCCAAAGGATTCTTTACAAAGCCTCTTGCAATAAATGATTATTTACTTCATCGTCATTCTTTAACTAGGAAATACAAAAAACAAGAGAGGTCAAGCTAGTACAAGGTTTTAATTATTCTCTACCTGAATTCTAGTTTCATTGTGCTACTTTTCTTTAAAGTGGAGATGACTAGAATGGAAGTGCTCGGAGACAACAGCAGTAGACCTGTGGCTCAACCGGGAGACAGACAGCCAGCACAACTGACGTTCTGACTGAAGACTGCTGGATAGGCACACAATAAATAAAACAATCCACCATAAATCCCTTTTGGCTCTCAGCCAGTCATTCACACACAGCAATGGACATTACCTGTACCTGTCTTTGAAATCAAATAAATAAATAAATAAATGGAACCACAAGGACAATGTCAACACTGTCAACACAGAAACCACCCCCATCAAGTTTAAATGTTAACATTTGTTTGGTTTGCTCTACAACACAATTGTGTTTTCTTTGTTATGAAAGGTGTTTTAACATTACATGATTGATTCCAGTGTCTCCAGCATTTGCACATCTGCAGCTTGCAGGTGACAAGTTGACTTAATGCTAATGGAGAAAAGGTAGTGTCATTTCCAAACGTGCTTTCATGTTGAATGTCATTTATATATTGCTGTTAAAGGGGAGAGCATTTTAGAGATGTATATTTCTACAATTGTAAATCCAGAAAATTAAACTATTCTGCCAAATGCTTATGCATATTGTCAAATAACACGATAATAATTCTGAATCTATTTTTCTCTTTGACTGTAATTATTGTGGTCTAAGCTGCAGAATATAATGCCTCATACTAAAAAGGCTACAATACTCAACTACAAGCACCCTTACAGCAAAATAATAATTGGAAGAATTATGGGAAGATAATCACTGTTGCTTTCTCAAGATTGAGCTTTATAAGCATATTTGGGTAAACAGTTTTAATTCAAACAAGACAATTGGAGTCTAGTCTCTCTGTTGATGAATTGAAGCTGGAAGCTAGGCAAGGAACCTTCACATTATTATGGGTTGTCAGCTACAACACAGCTTCCACTTAGTTGTTAAATTGTAGTATATTCTCTATACTGTATTACATACATACAGCACTGTATATACTATATATTATATTGTATAATCTGTAAATTACTCTCACATCATCAGCTTTTTTATCCATAACATGCAGAACCGTTTTGCTTACTCAGAAGGTAACATTGTTTAAATTAGGTACACAATTTGGTATGTTTGTCCCAATGACCTTATGTTGCCTTGGTTGTCAATCAATTCCTTCTCTAATCAAGCAATCTCATGCCCGAGGAAGCGCAGTCTTTTTTCCTTCCCTGTATGTGACCAAAAGCTGAGTAGGGGTTTCAGCAGGACACCTTCTTGGACTTTCCTCCTCGGAGTCCACTTTATTAACACAAAGACATTGTGAATATGCAATCTTACAACACATATGATGTGTGTGCATGTTGTGCCTTATTATCTGAGATCCTTTTGTCTGTCCCCAGGGAGCTCCACAAATCAGCATAAAATGTCTCTGAACTCCAGAGACCTTGGTTTAGCAATACAAGGAGTATTGTGTGTGTAGGCCTGCTAGGGTAAGGGCTTACCTAACTATGGCCATAATAGAATTAGGCCGCATTTACCTGTAAGTCCTTCTAACTACAGGTTAGCCTACAGCCCATTGAAGATACATCTGGAAAACTACAGCAAGCTACAGTGGGGCTCTGGCTACCTTATCTACACATGGCTCTACCACTGCTAATCTGCAGTCAGACCAACAAGAAGAATGGCTATCTTAACTTTGACAATGGAAGTCCAACGGTTTAACAGCTGCATAACTCATGAACTTTTGAGGTGTTGTGTTGCAGGGCATTTAAATTACAACACAAACCAAATTCATCATGCCGTGCTCTACAATTTCAAAGTTTTTTTTTATTCGTTTTGTATTTTATTTTTGTAAACTTAAAAGCATGGCAATAGTAGATTTTGTGCTGTCACTTTGAAAGGATGCACTTGTTTAAAAATCCCCATGTCGGACAGCTTTAATCTAAGATACGTTTGTTTGTTAGTGTGACAACAAAGCGAACATCTCAGAAGCTTTAATTAACCACTGAGCTTACATCTCACCTTCTACGTTTTAGGATCAACCTTGTGCGAACCTGCGAGACCGGGCATAGTTAGCTGCTCTATAGGCTAGCAATCGTTCATGCCAGGGCTGGCCTGGAGCATATCTGTCACGGTTGCAGTTGCCTTACGTCAGGCCTCTGTCCTAGCAGGCAGTTGATCATAGCCTCTCTATTCTACATCCTAATTAAGTTCTACTCACTAAGAGGCAGGCAGTGCATAACAAGAGAGGAAATACAGGACTTTTCGTTTTTGTTTCTCTAACACTACGTTGGCATGTTCCCTGATGTCGGTAATATTCATATTTTTCTGTTTCGGGCTATATGTGAAGTAAAACATACCTGATTTTTAAACTGCTATACAGTAGTAGGTATTACTTCATAATTTCATCATAAAATACCATGCATTAGGTGATTATTGCTTTTTAAAGAGTCCTACGGAGGCTCCAAGAGAAGAAAATATTGCCCTCAGGTGCTATCTATAGTATTTTGGCAAAAATCATAAGCTTTTTATGATGTTGGCATAGATTTCATTTTTTGCATGCAATAATGTATTTAGAAAAAAGTAAAACAACATAAGAAACCCTTTACCTAAAAAGTGGCATTTGCTTTGGCCTGCAGTGATAAAAAGAGGTTGGCAAACATACATACTTACATAGAAATTAAAGTGCAAATTATGTGTTAAACAGTATATATAAAATAAATACTGACCAGGTAGATTCATAAGACATAAATAAATCCACAAATGAATGAATGAATGAATGAATGAATAAATAAATAAATCAATAAATAAATAAATATTCCTTTTTTACCTTAGTTGTGGAGAGAATATGGTCACTTGGTGCAGCAGAACATTATATTCATCATTATTATTATTACTATTATGATTAATATTTTTCCCCAGGTGGAAAAGAATTCTAAAAGATAAACATCTTTCCATGGAGAAATTATGTACTTTTAGTGTTAGCACTGTTCTCATCTTCATCATCATAAATGTCTCAAAATATATGCTGTCATATCTAGGCGCCCGAAAGAAGATGTGAGTGTTAATGTTTCTATCCGCAGATGACTTTTTTTGTCAGTTTTTTTGTTAGTTTTTTTGAGGACTTGCATGCGTAGATGGGTTAAATCCTTAAGTAGGCAAATCTCAAGGAAGGAAATTGTGCTATAATCATCACCGTCATCATCTTCACCATCATGAATAGGCTCCAAATTGAGGCTGGAGGAAAAGTGGGGATGTGAAAGTATCGTACTTTTAGAGTCAACCAACAATAGTAAGTTTGTGTCTGTCATTGAGTGTAAGAATAGTGGCAATATATACGTCGTTTCAGCAGTCGCTTGCTGTTAACCTACGGAGGGTGGGTCATGCATCTAGGGGGCTGAGGGGGGAGAAGGGGCCTTTGAAGCAGGCGGACTCGTAGTGCTTGTTCAGGTAACTCTTGAGCGCAAAGGTCTTGTTGCAGCGCTTGCACTTGAAGTGCTTGAAGGCCGAGTGGGTCTGCATGTGGGCGCGCAGGTTGGAGCGGTCGGCGAAGGCCTTGCCGCAGTGTGCGCAGCCGAACGGCTTCTCGCCCGTGTGCGAGCGCATGTGGCCCTGCAGGAGCCACGGGCGACTGAAGGCCTTGCCGCACACATCGCACTTGTGCTTGAGGTCGTGTGTGAGCAGGTGCATGGCCATGGCGGGCATGGACACGTACACCTTGCCGCAGGTGGGACACTTCTTGGCCATCTTGCTGTCCAGCGAGCGGTGCGTCTGCTTGTGCCGGCTCAGGTTGGAAGACGTGGCGTAGGTTTTGCCGCACTCGTTGCAGGTGTGCCTCTGGATGCTCCGGGGACCTCCTACCAGGGCTTTCCTCCGGGAGCGGCCGTCGGTGATGAAGAAGGCGTCCACCGCATAGCCCTCGCTCACCGCCGCATCCCCGTTAATGTAGCCGTCGGTGATCTCCGACCCGGGGCTGTCCGGGGACTCCGAGTCGGGTGCCCCGTAGTCGCTATGCAGGCCGTCGTAGAGGGGGTCCGGGGAGGGCACCTTGATCCCACCATCGCTCTCCCCATCATAGACGCCAGGGCTGATGTAGTCACTGATGTAGCCTGCTGGAGACAGAGAGAGAGATGGGGTGGGGGGGGGAGAGAGAGAGAGAGAGAGAG
>JAODLL010000008.1:2614311-2626851 GCA_026546735.1 Forbesichthys agassizii
CAAATATCTTTTGCAAAAGACATACTCACTCACACACTCACACTCACACACACACACACACACACACACACACACACACACACACAGAAAATCTATCCACACAAACTCTTACCGCATGCTATGGCACAATTATCGCTTAATGCTAATCTCCCCCATACCACATATTAGCCGTTAATGCATTCTAGGACACTTTTAGCTGTTAATGCTAACGCCAGGACACTGTTAATGCTTAATGGTAATGCAGCGACGGGAAATGAGAATCCTGCGCTAGCCCTCCCATCCGGGATTATGCGGAGCTCTGTAATCTACAGTTATCTTGCGGCAGAGGCAGGCACCGCACCTCTGCGCGAATCTGTGATCTTTGTGGCAACTCGTCTTGTCCTGATCTACGCTCCTATGATCTGTATAGCACAACTTTCTGAATGACATTTACTAATGCTACTTTCCTAAAACAGTTCCATAAAAGTCTGCATTGGCTAGGGCTCTGCACACACTGGCAATTTCACTATTCTCTTAATTGTCACACTAAAGCAGTCTATAGTGATGTCTGTCTAGCCAGGTAAGCTATTGGTGTTACTGAAATTGATATACAATAGCTGAGAATATTTTGTGTCTGGTAGTGGAACCAAGCCCATTACATGCAACATGTTATGGGCTTGTTTTCGATTTGAAAGTTCTCACAACAAACAAAAGCCTGTGGGAAAGGTTAGTCGCAGGGTAAACAGAAATACTTGTTTGTAGTTTGCATTGCAAAATGTACAGTCTGTACCAAATATACTTCTTAATTTGTTCAAGTTTATCTCAAATTTTCTCGGTTTTATTTGGTTTATCTGCTTTTATGATTGGTTAGTTTTACTTGTACTTGTACAGTACTTGTATGTCTGTTTACTTGTCTATCCCATCGTGAGACATTGCTGGCACACAGCCAGCATATTACTATATAAATAAACGGCGCAAAAAAAAAAAATAAAAAAAATAGATTGGTTAGTTTACAGTTTATTAGGCTACTGAACAGTGTGATTATATGACCAGCATCTTAAAACTGAGATTAAGTTAAGAAATTAAGATACTGTATCTGAAATGGTTTGACGGTAGTTACCCCATCTGGTGTTTCAGGTCAAGTTCTGGGTTATTCTGCGAAAGCCTACAAATAGTGTAGTACCTATAGTTACTGTAAAAGCATTACTTTTTTCAGTAACTAGTAGTGTAACTAATAACTTTTTTCAAAACAGAAATAATATTACAATTACTAATCCAAATAATGCCGCATTACTGCGTTAAAAGAACGATATTTCAGTAGTAACTTTTACAGTAATACCCAGTAATAAGTAAAGTAATATTATTATTTTTTGAAGGAGTAAAAACTAAATAGTAACTTATTATAATTACAAATGACAATGAGGATGCTGATTGGCATGTCGCTAATACCCTAAATAGTGACAAACACACACACACACACACACACACACAAAGGTGAGTCAGCAGACAGACAGCAGAGGTCAGACAGGTACGCTATGAGTTCCTTAGTAGTGGCCTAAGTTTCCCTGTTGTTTAGCCACGTGTGATAACAATGCCTAGCCGAGGGAGGCCATGTGAGGAGGGGGGTGAGACAGGGAGGGAGAGAGGAAAGGGGGGGAGGGGGTGAGAGGGGAGAACAAGCAGGGCAGGAGAGGAGTGAAGCGATAATGTAGTATAGGCTGATCAATGTCAACGACGGCTCAGTCCTGAATACTTATGAAGGACATGGAAATGTGGCTGCACCCCGCAAGGTTATGGCCAGGGTGGTGGGGGGGGGGGGGCAGAATGAGATATTATGGTGGCACTACAAAGAGACACCTTGAGATAATGCAAGAAAAAATATAGCAGTGGAGAGAAAGAAAGAAAGAAAGAAAAATGACTATCTATTCCTTTAATTACACATATGCCATATGACAGCGTGAAGACTTTGACCTCCGACCTTCCCGGCCAGTGCGTGACCCCTTGGGACGGATGTAAAGGCCATGGGCCTTGCGGCCTTGCAATGACCTCTGGATCGGAGAAAGGCCAGCAGCCAGCATCCAAAGGTCAAGAGCAGCTGTCTGATGACCACACTGATGCCCCCCCCCCGCACTGCCCCCCTTGTATCTAAACAAAGCATTATATATTTATAGTATACACACACATGTACAGCATGCATATGTTATTGTATTACCGCTCTTCACAGCTCACGTCAAACTCCACTCAAGTTGCAGAACCACGGCATATACAAATATAGGCGGAATAGGGGGAGACAGACAGACAGACAGACAGACAGACAGACAGACAGACAGACAAAGGCGGGGTTCCTCCATCAAAGTGCTCTGGCAGGAGATCCTTGATATGTGTGGCTGTCTGAAACATGAGTAAGCCTTCAGAAGACTCCGAGGTGAAGGATTAAAGAGACACACAGGGCGGGAAGTAACAGCTGGCCTCATCAAGGGCTCACAGGGTGTCCATGGCCAGGCTGTCCATGATATGCTGTAGAACAGTGGTTCTCAAACTTCATACTTGAGAGCAATGCACCACTACACGTCAGAGAGAATTACTGAACAGCAAAAGCAGATACAGCATTAAGAGCCATGAAGAATACAATATATGATCAGATATTCAAGATCAGAAATACAAAGGCATATTATCGGTACAATACCTTAAAGTGTGTCTCTACGGGACCAGTCTGGAACAGACGTGGAAGCGTCCTGACCATGGTTTGGGAGACACTTTACAATTTGAACGTTTTTCAGCGACTGCATGTGGTTATGATGAATTCATACAGTAAATGCAGGGCTCAAGAATGAGTGGCTTACTCTTACTCTCTCTCTCTCTCTCTCTCACTCTCTCTCTCTCTCTCTTAGAAGTCCATTCATGGCATGTACAGGCCACAGCCACTGAGCTTGAGCTTCATGAACATGCAGATAAACCACACACACACACACACACACACACACACACATGTGCACACACAAATGCACCACACATATATTAACACAAACAGAGCAGGGCAAACACGCACAACGCATACGCACACACACGCACACGCAAGACACACATACTGCAAGCACATGCAGAATTTTTTTTTGAGAGTTGTGTGTTTGTGTGTTACATGCTCACCACTATAGAGGTATGTCTCCAACCTGCATCTATACCTGTTATCTATCTGCAAGGATCTACGTGCACGGATGTTTGTGATAGGTGAGTGCGTGCTGGTGTGTGTGTGTGCGGGTGCGTGCGCCCGTGTGTGTTATCACCAGTGTTCCAGTGTGTTCGCCGACGGCCAGTCTATTTAGTGTTCATAACAAAGCCTTTTACTGAAGCTGCAATCAGGATTAAAGCCTTATCAGCACACACAGACCATGGGACCTGGCCAGGGAGCATGTGTGTGATTGCTGCTGATGTGTGTGTGTGTGTGTGTGAGGAAGGGGGGGGGGAAGGTTGTGAGTGTATGTTGCTGTATTTTTCAGGGTTGCATATTATATGCATGCTTTATGTTGAATTTAGGTGTGTGTGTGTGTGTGTGTGCGTGTGCGCGCGCATGTGTGTACGTGTGTGTGTGTGTTTACGGACACATGTGGCGTAGCAGATATGGAACTCTGAAACCACATTAACTCTAGATTCAGTGCTTGCACCCCCATGGGAAGGATAATTATCATCACTGTGTGTGTGTGTGTGTCACTGCCTTACCCTAATTGAACCCATAACATTATGGGGTGAATAGCGATAAAGAGAATGGGCAAAGACAGAAATGAACTGAGACAGAGTTGAATAGAAAGAAAGAAAGAAAGAAACATATATGCTGGGGTGTATGATAAAAAGTGTTATGTTATATGTGATGTTATGGTTGTGGAGAACCTTATATGTACTTATAAGACCTTTTTAAATAGTGACTACCTTGTCACTTCTATACAACAAGAGAGATACTTCTCTACAATCTACACTTCTCTTTATTCTTCTGATGCCTCACCTAAAGATTGGATATGAGGCCTACCATATACAGTAGACCTTATTATTATGATAACGCAGAATCTCATTATGCAGATTCACATTCATATTTATGAGCCAAGCAAGCCGCCAGGGAGGAGCTTGCCTCAGACACAATGAGGCAGCAGAATTAGACTAAACTGAATCTATGAATAATGATCTGAGGCCCAGAGAGCATTATTTGAACCTGTCTGTCTGCTATACTGTGCCTACTGTACAAGTAAGGAATGAGTGCAGAGAGAACAAACGAGAAGAACCAGAGTCTGCTCGGCGTTTAATAAATCAACAAACTAAAGCAAGAGCCTGTAACGTTCATAGAACATACAGGCGTATAGGTGACCCTGGATGAGACAATGACCCAGGAGATCGCTGTTACTTGATTATGTCAACGTATTGTACAATAGTCCAAGTGAATAAATCAGTGCTTCATCTTTCTACTGTAGCTCTGCAATGTGCTCCTGTTCATCAGGAGATACATTGACAAGACTGTATGTCATCAGCGGTAATTGATTCAATACAAAATAAGCAGAAAATTAGTTTAATGTCATAACTGAAATTATAAAACAGGCTAATTAACAGTGCTACAATTTCAATCTGCATGTACTGTTCATGTTTCTAATGTCACTTGTCCTGAGCATAAGCATAACATTTACACCATGAGCTGATTACGATTGAAACATTTCAATTGACTGACTTCTGTTAGGCCTATGAGAAGTGTCATGGCATGGTGATATCTAGCTATCACATTAATTATTGATGACCTCAGGCCATGAATAAATACCCGTGTCATGTGTCATGTCCATTGGTTACTCTGGTCTCTCACACTGTTCGATGTGTCTTGAATATTTTATTGTTCCAGAGAAGAACAATAGCAGGTTGTACCATTAGCACTGTACGGGGGTGAATTTCAGAGAACCAGAGGTCTTCATTTTAACATTTACAACTTCAAACATATGTAATGTGAGTAATTCATACAAATGATCATATTTGGGTGACAATATAAAACTTACAGATAAAAAGGTTTAAACGTATATTAAAAAAAAGTTTTAAAAAAAAGTCAAAAGCCTCCTTGCTGAAAAAGAAAATTCTACATATCCCTAGTTCGGCAAATGGGAACACAAACAAAACACACAACACTAACCTAGCCTTGGCAATGTGTGTTCAACGTGGGCGGCGAAGAGTTGAAATTAGGGGTGTCATGATATTAGATTTTCACTACATGATTATCGTGGCGAAAATAATTAACGATAATAATATTAGTGCGATCTGAGGCCTGGTATTTTTATGTAACAACCGGAGCTGCGCACTCACCACCTGAAACCTCACGCTATATTTGAAGTCACGGACCCGTCGGACTTAATTGGAGGCGGTGGATTGTTTAGACGATATTATCATGTGTATTTTCAGCACCATATCAATTTTTCACTTTTTATCGTCAATACCGGTATACTGCGACACCCTTAGCTCAAATATGAACAATCTTCCTCCAGAATCCATGGGCCTCATATACGTACGTTAGTGAACACAGTGTAAAATCGACCGCAGCCAGACCGCAGACCACATCACATTTTACATTGGATGTAAACTTGCAGCTGATCGCGTAATCAGCGCTTGCCACCGCCCTCTAAATTTGCCGTTAGCAAGGCGAGTATTCTATATTCCAGCCATATCCGTAAATTACGGTGTCCGAAATCAATGAAACGGCAGACTCAGGTAAAGAAAACAAGTTTAACAATGATGAAGTAGACCTATTTATAAATAGCCTACTTCTACGTCTATACGTCTGTCGTCTACATCTATACATCTATACGTCTAACCTAGAGGGTAAGACGTATAGACGGGCGTAATTCTACATAAAAATATTTATGTTTGGGTGACTATAAAATTTTGTGGAATAATAATTTACACCACACAAGCAATCAAATTATTTCAGCATGTCTTGGAATGTACTGTATCTTGCTTGCTTCCCACGTTCAAAGAAACGTGCTAACTGGGAAAACACGTGCTTTTCAAAGGATTTTCACCACAAAACCGACTTGCGGTTTGCACCGCAGTTTTCAGACATTCAACGGAATAGGTCACTCTCTCCTTACGCATCTACACTCCCAATTTCCCCTCGACCCCATGGATGCATATGCAAATTAATGATTATCACAAATATCTCAAATAGTTCCCCTGCTACCGTATATTGCCAAGCTTTTGCAATTCAATATATCAGGCAGCAAAACTCCAATTTGTTTTCTAAATGAAATGTAATCTGGCAGTGCCTGTGTGCAGGCGTGCATGTGTGTGTGTGTGTGTCCATTCTAACCAACATCTGTCAGTACAGACCTAATCACCAAGGTTACACAGAGTGATTTTCTGTTGCACTGTGAGGTCAACATCTGACCTGGGACCCAAACTATCATAAGACGCCATGAAACAGCTTTGTTACTTCAAAGTCATGTGAAAGCCTGTTGCAGTAGCTGAGTTAGTGTCAAATAAAGGTTTGTAACCCAAAAAAACATTTGTATTGTGCATTTAATAATGTACAGTAGCAATGTATTCATTAGATGTTGTCATTATGGGAATATAAATTAATTTGACTATGCACAGCAGAATATTTATACTGTATGAACATATTTGTATTGCTTGAATATGTTTGGTACAGTAGAATGTGTGTGTTTGTGTGAGTGTGTGTGTGTGCACGGTGCACATGAATGTAAGTAGTACATATTTGTATAGCACACTTTTCACATATTTTGTCACAAAGTACACAATAAAAGGCGATAATATGCAACAAAATACAAATAATACAAATAATCAACTGCTACACAGTAATACATACTGAAAGCAAGGGACTTGGCCAAGTACCTGTTCCAACAAGTATGTCTTAAGCTGCAAACCTTAGTGGTGGGGGCAGTGCATTCCAACGTTTTGGTGTAATAGCCTCAATTTTTTGATCAGCACCGGTCTTAAAGTGTAACTGCACCCATCAAATGTTACCGTTAATGGGGGTTTCTCTCTCAGTCCCTCCCCTCGCTCAGCTCCTTGACGGATTCTTCAAAGCTGTAGTGGTAAACGGGCTGCATTTATATAGTTCTTTTCGAACCTGGCAACTCAAAGCGCCGTACAGGATTGCCTCACATTCATAGGCCGATGGTGACTGCTGCCGTGCAAGGTGTGACCAACCACCGGGAGCAGTTAGCGTTGGATGTTTTGCTCAAGGACACCTCGACACTTGGTGAGGAGTTAGCCGGGATTGAACCTATTACTTCTGGATCACCTGTTGCCCCGCACTACCCGCTGCACCACTGTCGCCCAGAGTGGGTGGAGTCAGGATCAGAGCTGGGGTGCAGTTACACCTTAAAACGTGTTTGTAGAGCTGATAATAGATTTCAGTTTTTTGACCTAGAGTGAGCGAGCTGATGCAAATCACTTGCAAATGTGGCACTGTAATGTGTGTCTCTTGTATCAGTGTGCCAACACAGTGAGTCAATGTGTGTGTGTGTCAGCTGGAAACATCACAGGAAACCATTTGTTTAAATTTGTTTTATCTGTAGGCCCCCAAGGTTTAACGTTTGTGTGTGTGTGCGCGCACACAGGACCGTGACTGAGCTACAGCCACTGTAAGGTCACCTCACGTTCACAGTGGAACAACACACAGCCGTTTTGCACGTGAAGCCAAGCACCAGCAGTCTCCCTCCCAAGGACAACAAAGTGCTTATCCAGGGAAATGAAAGGCTCACTGATCACACACACACACACACACACATGCCTGTGCATGTAATGATTCAACAGACATGAAAAGACAAATCCATGCAGGCATGTAGACTGATAGTGCGACTTTCGCTGTGTCATTTATAGTATACATGTGCTTGCACACGTGCTCGCACACACACGCATGCACACACACACCCACTCACACACATACAGAGCCTGCATCCTTTAGACACCTGTACATTTATACTACTGTATGTGATTAAAATGTGTTTAGTAAAGCTACGCTAAAACCTTATTCTCAGTCTGTGTCTCCCAGGGAACAAAAAGTCAAGAGCTGCTTTCCATCAATCAGCAGTGATTAATCCAACTAGCATAGGCGCTAGGGGTGGGAAACCAGAGGCCCCACAATATGATATTTCCACGATACAATATTAATGCGATTTAAAAAATATCGCGATTCCAACTTCAAATTATGTCCCCAAAGGAAATCTTTTGTCAACATCGGTTTGTTCATCTCACATAAATTGTATTGCTGCAAAATGTGATTGTCAAGCCAGCTAACTGACATAAACATTTCATAAATATTAGTGCAATTTCTAAAATTAAATTAAAAATTAAAAATTAAAAAAAGATTAATTAAAATTTTAATACTTGGCGTCTGTGTATACAGTATCGCCATGGATGGGAAATATCGCGATACTTTTCCCCGCCCTAATAAATGCCCATGTTGGCCATGTGGTTGTCCTATAGTCACATCCACTTGTTTACTGTTGGTGCCACCATTACCCAATACATTTTATTTGTATGATAAATTGAGTTTATGTAGGTGTAATAACAAACCAATAATATACAATTTGGAGTTACATACAAGCTCCGACTGTTGCCATGTCTACAGCCTCACGTTTTCATTATTTCTCGCCCCTACATATTATGTGTCTCTGTGTTGAACTGTATGTGAGGGTCTCCTCACTTTGCTTCTGCCACGAGCCATTCAGCTGTTGTTTCTCATTATAAGAAACACATTCTTGTGTTTCTTATTATCTCAAGATGCTCCGAGCAACCGGTACACCCGTGTGTGTGTGTGTGTGTGTGTGCGTGTGCGTGAGCATGCATGTGGAATAGCTGCCAACTGAAAAGTTCACCTCAGACTTTTCTTCTTTTTAGTAACTCAGGTGTTTGTCTCTTCTTCCACGCTCATTATCAAAACAAGCTTATTGCCCTACACCCATCGTCTCACTCAATCCGCTTCTCCTCCGTCACTCTCTCCTTTTCTGCTCCCTCCATACCTCCATGTTAGTCTTTCCCCCTCACTCATTAGCCAACAGCTTGAAGCAACCAGTCAGCCATATGTGAGTGTAGCTGCCACCTAACACTGTTAGCTTGTATTATATTGAGTCCGCTCGTCGCCTTAAACTTTGCCCTAAACCGTTAGCTATTTCTGTGCTCTTCAACAGTCAAACTAATTACCTTAGCAGCTCCCAGACTGCATACAGCCATATGTGAAGCTAGCTAGTAATGAACCTGCGTTCACCATAAAACTCATATTCTCCGCTTATTTTCCACAATCAAGCTAATTAGCTGCTGTGAAAAGCTCAGAGAACCCATATGTGAAGCTATTATTGTAGCATAGTTTGTCTAAAAGATTAAATATTATGACCTTTAGACCTCTTTATGGAGGTATGGAAGGCTTATGAGAGCAGAGGAGAGAATATAAATCAATAAATGTTTGCACCCTGGGTTTGGCATTCTACAATGTTATATTTAGATGCAACATTTCAAATGTGCAGAGCCAAATTTGAATATGCCTTCCTTCATACCCAAGATAGAAATGTATTTATATGGTATTAGTCTTTAATAGCCTGAAAAGTTCATACTTTGAGCAGAGGAAGATACAATTATACAGTACAGAAGAGCAGAGTAAGTACGTGATTGACAGCAGGACTTGGCCAGTCACTGTGTCAAACTTCTCCCCTGGAGAATGACAAACACATAATTCACTTCCTGAGTCCCAGAAGGCTAAGCGTGACTATATCCAATCGCTATACACCAATTAGATGAGTCATCTGGCACTTAATTACTGTTCAGAACAGGCTGGCGGGGTGTTAATTAGCAGGACATTAACAAGGCTGATTGTTCATTAACAGTAGGACATATTAGAGAAGATAAGACCTGGCTGAAATGGACTCGAGCACAGAGGGGGAAGGCTAAAAGCTGTCACTAATAGAATTCAATGACCTTCCACTGAAGTCGTTATGGTTCATTTTGTTAAAGATAGTATTTAAATATGAAAATTTACTATGTTTTAGGACACACATCCTCATTATAAGTTGCTGAAATGGTGTGAAATGCATGGTTGAAACTAAGTGGTGTTAATAAAAACATGCTCTGGCCTCCCCACCAGAGCATGTGGTGTCACTGGTGCTCACATCTTCTCTACTCCAGCAACTTAGCTACTTTGTGCATGGTAGTGTTTAGGGATGGCACAATATACGATTTTATCGTTTAGCGCGGTAACGATACTGACGATAATTGTTTCGTGGTGAGTGTCCATTATCGTGATAATCATGAATATCCTCACCTAAGTGACTTGGAAAAAAACTTGGAAAGTCCAATTGTATTGATTTACTAATGGATTTATTGGTCTGCATCTTTCCAGTCAATCACTAGTGCATGTGTCATGATAATAAAAATTATTGTTTCTTAACAAAATGTAAGATAAAGTGATTCCAGTATTTTAGTGCCATTTTAAGAGTCTAATAATAATATAATAAATAATCGTCTATCTCAATTATTTTGGCCAGGATAATCGTGATATACATTTTTTATATTGCCCCATGCCTATTGTGTTTCAAAATGTAAACAGTGTGTTGGGGCAGGGGAAGAGTGGGGGGGGCACGATCTTCTGTTCTGGCGCTGAACTGCGATCGAGCAGTGTACTTTTGCACACAGACGATACAGGCTAAACGTGTTGGTGCGTGTGTGCCTGTACCGACATTAATACCTTGTACTTTTTGTGTGTTGGAAGACATTTTGACAAAAACAACAAGCTCACCAGTAGCTTAGCTACTGGGTGTGTGTGTGCCTGCATGTGTGTGTGTGTGTGTGTGTGTGCGTGCGTGCGTGTGTGCTGTCAGATCCACAGTCGGGGTTTGGTTTGGGCCTGGCCTGGCTCAGCCTGTTGTAGAGCTTCCCCAGGGAACGAATCTTCCAACGGTTCTGACTCTTCATTTCACGCTTCATTTAGCATCGCACTCTCCCAAAACACTAACTGTGTGTGTGTGTGTGTGTGTGAGAGAGAGAGAGAGAGAGAGAGATTAGGTGAACAACCCCAAACACATGACATACAGTACAAACACCTGAATATACATTTAGGATGAATAGTGAATAGGACAAATGTTCATCATGCAGATATATTAACACATTCAGGAGTGCACACATGCTACATGCTATATGCACACTTGCATACATAGTACACACACCACGATATGCGTGGATGCGCAGTAGATACAAACTGTATGTAATACACAAACCATATAGTTGCATATATGCGATATGCAATTCCTGCTCCCCTCTGTCTCTCTCCAATGTATGAGATTGATGGATTTACCATTAAGCTTTGTCATTAATTTCATTGGGCAAAACAGCTTGAATTTGTCTATTATGCAATTCAGAGAATGCATTTACCACTATCATGAAAACACACACACACAAAAAACAAAAAACTGTAAGGAGCAAATCAATCAACTCTCCCTTATGAGTTTTTCTTTTAAGTTCAAGTAACTGATTTAGTGTGATATCATCACACATTTGTACACTAGGGTGCCGTTATATAGGTTCAAATGTTTAGTTGTAATAGCACCTTCGTAATTGAAATGTAAGCATACCTTTGTCCTATGATCAATGCCTGTTGCAATAAAGGTTGTCAAGCCCATGCATTCTTAACAAACCTATTGTTGCGCTCGAGGAGCAGAATATTAATTTGTATATTCACTTACTAAGGCCTCAGCTTCAGCTCAATGGTTATACTGGCCTTGTAAACCAGGGGTTGTGGGTTCAATTCTTACTGGAGCTTAGTTTTGTAAGATAGGCCTACTGGGTATAGACCAGCTAAATTGCAGCAACATCCAATCACGTCTCTACCAAGAATGGTTTGAATCTACTATTAATATAGTTTGTATTAAATCTTGTGTTTTCTTCTGTGATACATCAAGGTTTCCCCTGGGGTTCAGGTCTTCCGGTTGAGTATTATAAGATAAAAACAGCAAAAAGTGAAGAAAAGCACACAGACACACACACACACACACACACGGTGGTGGGTACTGTACAGTAGGTATGAATGGATGGTCTCTGTCAGCTCAGACTGGATTCAATCCGTGCATTAGATTAGCTCCATCTGTCGCTGCGAGGGTTACAGGATCACATCCCGCCAATTACCTTTCTGTCCACTGACACTTTGTTCACCTGGCTGCACCAATGGATGGGCCTAATCTGTGAGACAAAGAGAGATTGTGTGTGTAAGACAGAGAGAGAGGGAGAGGGAGGGGGAGAGAGGGAGAGAGCAAGGGAGAGAGAGAGAGGTGATGGTTACTATCCATCAACTGCGCACTGTTTATCCATGTGGATTTGTGTGTGGGTATGCGCTTAAGTGCACGTGCTCTCGGCTGCAGTTAAGGCAAGGCAACATGTGTGTAGTGTTGGCTGCTTCTTTCTGACTGGTGTGTCATTTAATCTGTACGCAAAATTAAAATGAAATATTACGCCATTTTACAAATTTGCCGGTTACAGGGAAACCAGACAACATTCTTCCATGTGAAAACATTATCCAGGTGTGTGTGTGTGTGTGTG
>JAODLL010000008.1:2635205-2650205 GCA_026546735.1 Forbesichthys agassizii
CAGGTGTGTTGGAGCAGGGAGACATCTAAAACATGCAGGGCTGCAGCTCTCCAGGACCAGGGTTCCCTACCCCTGGTATAGGGCAAAGGCATTGGAAAGATTTGTTCAAAGTTAATTAACATTTAATAATCAACACAGAAGAGTGTATTCATGATGTTTATGATGATTCAAGTTTAAACTGTCTTAACTGACTGTGGATATTAGAATGATACAGCTTCTATGATTGGTTTAGCTTTACACTGCATGCATGTGCTTCCTGTGGGGTTTTAATCTATACAGTACAGACAACCTTCTGATCCGATTTTTGTAGAGATGCATAAATGATCCCATCTTTGTGCCAATAGCTAAAATAATGGTTTTGATGCTGTTTACTAACACAGTGGCTTATCCGAGACCCTCCAAGAGTTTGCAAGATTATTATTTCAGCATGTTTTAAATTAATGTGAAAAAAATAATAAAATAAAATCAGTGTTTAAATTATTTATATACTGATTACAATTTATAAATGTGTTTTCTCTCTTGGCCAGTTTTTGCAAGTCCCACGGTAGTAACACACACTATGCCAAAATAAATCTATAGCAGATCTGTATAACAAAGGAATGTGAAATCAATAACATCATATTTGTGTGTGTGTGTGTGTGTGTGTGTGTGTGTGTGTGTGTGTGTGTGTGCGTTTCTGCAGACATGCCCTGTGTGCAGGCTCAATACGGGCCCGTCCCGCCAGGCTCCGCCTACTCCGGCCAGTCCTTCGGTTACCAAGGCGACAGCTACGGCTCTGACCTCATGACCCCGGACTACAGCAAGCTGGACCTGGGCGGCGGCGAGATTTCGGCAGCGGCGGCGACCACGTCGCTGCCCAGCTTCAACGTGTTCGTGGACAGCTACGAGCCCAAGTCCTCCTGCCTGTACCAGATGCCGATGCACCGGGCCGCCATCAAGAAGGAGGAGGACAGCTATCCTTCCGCGACCCCGCTGGAGGCCATGTCCTCCACCTCCATGTACTTTAAGCAGTCGCCCCCCTCCACCCCCACCACGCCCTCCCTGCCGCCCCAGCCGGGAACCTCCTTCCTCTGGGACGACGCCCCGCACCCGCCTCCGCCGCCGCACTCACACGCCAGCCTGGAGACGGGACCCCTCAAGTCCGCCCGCTTCGCCCACTTCTACCAGCACTCCCCGCCCCACGGCGGCGTCAGCTACGATGGCCTGGGCGTCGGCGGGGGGCTGGTGCGCACCGCCTCCTCCTCGGGCCCTTCCCCCTCTCTCTCCTCCTCCTCCTCCTCCTCCTCCACCGGCCCCCATCCGCACGGCCCGCCCCTGGAGCAGCACATGTACCAGCTGCACCGCGGCGCTGGGGGCAGCAGCCTCTCCTTCCGCTCGTTGGCCCTGGGCCCCTGCGCACCTTTGCTGGGAGACAGGCTGCCCTCGCCGCCCCAGCGCGGGCCCCCGGGGGAGGGCACCTGCGCTGTGTGTGGCGACAACGCCGCCTGCCAGCACTACGGTGTGCGCACCTGCGAAGGCTGCAAGGGCTTCTTTAAGGTAAGGACAGTTTAAGGGAAGGGCTCCTTTAAGGGAAGGACACTTTAAAGAAAATGCTTCTTTAATAATGGAAGGACCCTTTAAGGGAAGGGCTTCTTTAAGGGAAGGGCTTTTTAAGGCAAGGGCTTCTTTAAGGAAGGACTATTTAAAGGAAGCACTTCTTTAAGGGATGGAATCTTTAAGGGAATATCTTCTTTAAGGGAATATCTTCTTTAAGAACATCCCTTAAGGGAACAACTCTTTAATGGAAGGAACCCTTTAGGGGACGTACCTGTTTCAGGGATGAAGGATGGTTGAGTGCTCTGGTTGCTGGACACCTGGCCAACAGGTGTTGGGTTTCCCAGAGTTCTTGGAGTCCTAGAGTTTGGGACTTGTAGCAAGATGCTAAAAGGCAGGGTTAGTCATCCTCAAGAACACTTGCTAACTTCAATCTTAAAACAAACTCACTGCAAAGATCCGCCACACATAATGAAATGCATTGCGAAGCCTATGGCATTTTTTATATTCCTATTTACGGAGTGTGTACCAGAATTCTTTTTCAGCAAATTGTAAGTGAAAAATAAAAACAATTTGCCCTTATATTTATGTCTCTACTTTTCACACTTATCACGTATGTCCAAATGAATTGAACACTTTATAGACACAGATATGTTCTATCTATAATATTTACCCTACTTTTCCTGTCATAGAACATGAAAGACAAGCCCACCTCAAAGCAAAAATGTCAGTATTGCTGCTATTGTGCTCAATTGTGTTTGTGTGTGTCATGCAATGGAATATATTACTTAGAGTGTGATTGATGACAAAGATTAGCACAGATATATCTTTGAAAAACCACAATATTTCCATCACCTCAAGTGATGGGCAAATGTGGGCAGTTTCATATGCCCACATTTGTGGGCAGATGAAATGGAATTTGTGTGTTCAATTTGTGTTCATGTTTAAATCAAAGCCTACATCACTGATCACAAAGTGCACTTTTAAATTGTGTCCACCGCAGATAACTCACAGCCGCACACACTCACAAACACGAACACGCTTACACACACGCGCGCGCACACACACAACCCATTTTTAGTCATGTTTGTCGTGGCACAATGTAAACACATCAATAGCAAACCCTATCCATCCCCTGTATAGGGCTCGTGTGTGTGCAGTTATTGTAACACAGAACGCCATGTCTATTTAGCTGTACATGCGAGAGTCAGAGAGAGAGAAAAGACAAATGAAGAGACAGTGAGAGAGAAGGAGGGTGCAGACCCAGAGGTAATTGAATAATGCCTCTGCTAGGTGGAAATGAATTAGCCATCTTCTCAATCGGTTTCACAATTTGTTTTTATTTAGTAATTAATGAAAGCAGCGTCTGGTGGCAGCAGGCCGCGGGCTGTGTTGCTGCAACGAAGCCTGGCACCCACACAGCCTGTCAAACCTCCCTATGTCTGCTTCACACACACACACACACACACACACACGTGCACGCACACACACGAACATGCACGCGCATAGTCTACAAGAGCACACACATACACAAGTATAAAGATTTGGAAATTTCCTGTAAACATTGAATTCTAGATGTCACAGCAGAAAAAAACGAAAGAAAAAACCCCCAGTAAAAACAATGTTTGCTCAACGCATCTTACTTCTTTTCATATTCATATTACCAGGCCCATTATGTCCATTACTTTCACAGACAGTTAAACATATTTTCTGCTAATTAGATTTAATTATATCTAAACAGGTAATCACATATTTATAGGCATTCAATTGTGAATAGTAGAGGTTTGCAGGAAAATCTTTAATTAAGAATATATGAAAACACATTTTGACTGTGAATTAATTTAGAGTCTTCAATAAGCTATTCTTATTTTTCCAGAATAAAATTGCTTGGCAAATGTGTCAATTTGCATAGAAATATTTCAAAATTATAATTCTGCAAAAGTAGGTATTATTTAATGCAAAAGTACAATACAAGCAGTGTTATCAAGAAAAGGTATGCTGGACCAAACTGATAAATTAACACTGCTTCTGTTTGACCAGTTTGTAATTTCTATACTGCAATTAAAAGATTAACATTTAATTATATACTCATTACTCACCTTTTCTTGAAATTATTGACAAAGATTGAAACAAAAAGTTCAACAAGCCATATTAACTGAATACAGAATACAGACTGAAAGAAATTAAGATAAGATAGTTAAAATAGACATTTCTCTTCTCAGGCAATTTGCAATAAGACACACACACACACACAGGACATATTTGTAACCCCTAACCTCTTACGGAAAACTAAAAATCAGTTGGAGGCAACAAAAATAGAGTAAAAAAATGAATACATAGTTTTCCATAATTTGTTAAAGCACTTTTAATTAGAGATGGTCAGTCAGTCAGTAGAGAGTTATGCAGATTGTTTTTAGAGGGAAAATTAAAGCGATAGAGGGTAGTCCCTGATTATAGGGAGCGGAGGGGAAGGAATAGAATGAGTATGTGTGTGTGTATGTGTGTGTGTGTGTTTGCGCGCGTGTGGGTTTGTGTGTGTGTGTGTGTGTGTGTGTGATAGTTAGGGGGTTGTACTGTAGGTCCCTAAAGGCATTTAATTTAAGCTACAGCTATTATGTTACATGTCATAAATCTGCATGCCTATACTGAGCACCCAGAACCCCCTTAGCATGTGCACGCGTGTGTGTGAGTCTATGTGCGTGCACGTGTTCGTGTTCGTGTACGTGTGTGTTCTTATGTAAATATCCAGCTTTTGATAACGGCAACATATTAACTTGTGTATTTAGTGTTCACATCACTGATTATGTCCAGTAAAAGCCTACATGTCCCCCAGACATTTCTGCTGCTGGAGCCAATCCCTCCTTGTTAACAAAATGATGGACATGGCAGGTTGAAACATCTAAATAAATACATCTATTGAAGTCCTTTTCACCCTTCACATAACTGCAGATCACTGTTCCTCTGACTACCCCTCCACAAACACATGTTAATAGACATAACCTACAGATGTAATACTGTAAACTAGCCTACACAGAGATAATCTGATCTTTGTGTGTGTGTCTGTGTGTGTGTGTGTGTGTGTGTGTGTGTGTGTGTGCATATGTGTGTGCGTGTGCGTGTGTGAGTGTGTGCTCATGTCCGCAAGTGTGTGTGTGTGTGTGTGTGCACATGCACATGAGTGTGTGTGTGTGTGTGTGTGTGTGTGTGTGTGTGTGTGTGCATGCGTGCGAGTTTGCGCTGGCATTAATTAGCCTTGGGTTTATGAGAAAACTTGGACTTGTTACAATAGAAGTCAAAATCAAAATAGGCAAAATAATATTTAAGTAATCAAGCTCTGTGATCTTTAATAATTGAATTGAATTGAATATATTGACATAAAATAGATAACAATATTTTTTTATTAAATGTTTATGTTGGGTTTCATAAACGGACATTGAGAAAGCTGTTTCCTTAACCATTGTTTCAAGTTTAGACTCCTATAAACTACACAAATGTAATTCCCCTCAACTGCATTATCTTTGGAATAATGACCATAAATAACTTATCCCCGCGTATGGGTCATTGGCCATCACAGAGATGAGATGGAGACATTCACAGCTATCAGGGATTCCATGGCAACGCCTCCTATCCAGCACTGGCCCCCATTACGCGCCAGATCCGCCCTTCTGCCGCGGAGCATATGGAATAATTGGTGTGTTATTGGTCTCCCAGGGGGATGGGCATGTGTGGTGCGAGGGGTTCTTAATTGGATTTATTTGTTTTGATGTGTTTTATAGAGGCGTTAAATAGGATAAGGCGGCGACACTATCCATTTGTTCCATTTGTAAAACACACACCGTTTTTAACTTGATGGATATGTCCACTACTGTTTTTTGGACTTTCATATGTTATTTGACAGACTATAATGTAGGTCTATGTCGTTGGCAGTTGTCATAAAAATAATAGTGTAATTCCACATTCTTAATTAGGTTGTAACATATCCTTTACACATGCTTATTCATTTTGTCTTAAATGCGGAAAGGCACTTGAATACGTTATTCCTTAGTTATTCACTCTGTACATTAGATGTATAATCTTTTCCTATATAGCATAATACATGACAACCTCTTCTTTGCAACATGTGCATGAAAAATGTGTGGAAATAGGCTATTTTACAATGTCCATCCCAGCTCATCTCTCAAAATTACCGCTTTGGGAATAATGGTGGATTAATTCACAACATTCTTCAGTTTGAGAAGCGGGTCCAGTCACCGCAGCAATAGATAACTCAATAGAAACATAAATAGTCCACCTCTGTTGTTATTTGTCTTTCATCCACAATGGTAGATCGCAGAGTCCCATGCGTCCAGTTTCTGATTTCATTTTAATAAGGTCACTAATAATCGCGCAAGCCAGCCGAGGAGAAAACAGGTCCCTCGGGGCCCATTGAGGGGCGCAACGCGCGAGGCCCAGTGGGTGCCACGAGCTGACCCGCGAGCTTCACAAACAATCTGATCACGCTGCTCCGTCTCCTGTCTCGCGGGACCCGCCTCGGCACGCCACGCTCTCGTTCCCATTGTCAGCTCTGGCGCTAATAAAATTGTCCCTCCTGCAGGCGAGGCATGTTGGGAAATTAATTTCATCTAATTATACTGATGTCACTGTCGCCTTTCAGCGCGTAATTACAGGCTGACCTGCAAGCTTCCGCTTCCATTCTTCTTTGGAGGGAAAAAAACATAGGCTAAATTGAATTAAACAAATCAAGTATTTGGTGGTTGATTGTGTCCCTTAAGCTGAGACTGATATTGGTATGTCTGCTTTCTCTGTCTCTCTGTCTCTCTGTCTCTCTCTCTCTCTCTCTCTCTCTCTCCCTTTCTCTTTCTCTTACTCTCAGCGCACGGTTCAAAAAAATGCAAAGTATGTGTGTCTGGCCAGTAAGAATTGTCCGGTGGACAAGAGGAGACGCAACCGCTGTCAGTACTGTCGCTTTCAGAAGTGCCTCAGTGTCGGCATGGTGAAAGAAGGTATAGGACACTCAAAGTGACCAGACACCCACACAGCTAACGATAAACATGTCTACAATCACTTCGTTAAATTGGATCGTGCAGCAAATTGTAATAGGATAGAATTGACCCACACACTGTTCATCTCAAATCAGAGTTTGATGGTCCGGTAATAAGCTGGCCTATAACACAGTCACACAGCAGGGGCATGTTTGTTAATGTAAAGAGATTAAATATTCCAAGTGTAAGCTGATGCATCCATTCTTTTGTTGACCCATAGCTGACCCATTTTGATCTGTAACCCAGTGGGTTTTCTTCATGTCAGGATTCGAGAAACATGTGATTTAGCCTAATTTGTTTTTAAACATGGTTTTGTTGTTATATATCTCTACCCGACCCCCACCCCCCCCCCCCCCCCCACACACACACACACACACACACACACACACACGCACACACACATACACACCTCTGAATCTAGCAGCTATGATATTCAGGACATAGCCAGTGCACACGCTTATTCACAAGCACTTTTCCAGCCATGCGCACGCCGAGTGACACCGCTTCGGCGCCATCTGCTGGTCGCTCCCTCTAAGGGTTTGTGGGAATGTTGTCAGGAGTCAGAATTCCACAGTGTGAAATAACAGATAAGACAAATAGAAAAAGGAGGCTTTTGTTTGCACTGTGCACACAAACTCTACTGCGTTATAATAAAGAAGCAATTTATCAATCTCCTCCCTCTCTCTCTCTCTCTCTCTCTCTCTCTCTCTCTCTCTCTCACTCTCGTGCAGTGGTACGTACTGACAGCCTGAAGGGTCGTCGGGGGCGTCTGCCGTCCAAACCAAAGAGCCCCCTACAGACAGAGCCGTCCCCTCCCTCCCCTCCCCTCAGCCTGCTCTCCGCTCTGCTCAGGGCTTACTCCCACTCCGCGCCCCGCGACCTGGACTACAGCCAGGTACACCCATAATCCCTCCCTCCCCGAACAAAGACACCCACAGATCAAAGGAGGAAGGCCCCTCAATCTCATTGTTAATATGCGTTCTAATATGAGCTGCTGTGCATGCGTGAGGAATGATTCCTCTGCTCTCATCCGCCATCCCATAGTTCAGTGCGGCGGACCCCCCCACATCCTCCTCGGACGCCCAACACATCCAGCTCTTTTATAGGCTGCTCACCATCTCCATGGAGACCACGCGGTGCTGGGCAGACCGGCTGCCGGGATTCTCAGAGCTTCACCGTGACGACCAGAACCTGCTGATAGACTCCGCCTTCCTTGAGCTGTTTGTCCTACGATTGGCTCACAGGTGAGAAGGGAGGGGCATCCTCGTTTATATCTATTTATTTATTTATATATTTATTTACAGTAATTTAACTATTTAATTTAATTGCTTAACAGAGAGGTTCTCAAAGTGAGAGTCAGAAAGAGTAATATAATGCTACTGGGGGTTGAGATAATTACCGAGCCCCCAGGATCGAGCGGGAGGCTTGCTTCTCTTCCGGGTATGGTGGCCAATGTCAGTACTGCAGCCTCTGCTGCCTAAATAGCCTATTTCCCATTGACGGACATTGAAAAACAAGGGCCTATAAAATGATCATTAACATAGTTTGAACGCTACACTCACATAAACGATTCGTTATGTTATGAATTTTAATGTGAGTGAGTTAGACTCTTTAGAAAAATTACCTAGAGCCCAGTAAAGCTTATTGTTTTGCATGACGTCACCACAGGGGACGATCATAATACGCGCTGAGGCTCGGCTAGCGGGCATGGGCAACCATAGCAACAGAGTTACATAGAACTAATTTTGACTGGCTGTATTACAGTGTGGTTTGGGAACTTGACTGCTCGTGATCACAAACTGATATTAATTACAGTAAAAACAGCAGCCAAAATCATTGGCATTGAATTAACATCACCTCAATGCATATACACTTCACGTTGTAAAAAGAAAGCCCAAAACATCATTAAGGACACTAGCCACCCTGCACGCGCATTATTCACTCTCCTCCCGTCAAAAATATGGTATCGATGCATCAAAACGCGCACTACCCGTTTCAATAATAGCTTTTTCCCACAAGCAGTTAGGTTCCTTAACAGCTCATTGTGCTTACCATGTCTATTGTATTTATTGTATTTATTGCATTTATTATGTTTTTAATAATTGTATTTTAATTTTGGTGTACTGTAGTATCTACAGTATATATTCATGTTTTTAACTGTAAAGGCAATGTGACAGCCGGAGCACAAGTATTTAATTGTATTTTAATACAAATGACAATAAATCTGAAATGTGAACTCTAGGAGCCTTTACATTTGGGAACTGGGATCATTAAATGTCTCAGTGATGATCGAAACAGCCACTCATCCATCATGGATGTATTTATTCAAATTCATAGTTAGCTACAACCAGAGGCATCATTTATGTAGGCCTAAATAAAAATTATTTTAAAATAGGCCTATATGTTGTGAATGTACGGATGGGCAATAATAATGAATTGCAATTCAAACATTTATTTTAAACAACAAGCCTACAATCGCTTCATTCATTCACTCATACACACATAGGCGTGTACACGCTAACAAGTCACGAATGTTCACATCGGTTCACATGCTCATTCATGTGCTGGTTCAACATTACTTAATACAAACATGGTGTGGATAATCCATGGCTGTTTTTATAATACTATATCATCCACGTAGCTATAATACAAGATGGTACTGAGTGGTCGTTACTATCGAGGCCCCAGACAGTTCCCAAATGTAAAAGCTCTGTTGCTATGGCTGCTGCCCGCTAGCCAAGCCTCAGCGCGTACTTTGCTCGTCCCCTGTGGTGACGTCACGTAAAACAATGAGCTTTCCTGGGCTCTGGGTAATAATACAAAAAAAAAACTAACCAACTCACATTAACCTTCATAATATAATGAATGGTTTATGTTTGAGTGTGGCGTTCAAACAACGTTTAGAATAGTTCTATAGGCCCGTGTTTTCCAACGACCGTCAATGAGGAAATAGGCTTTTTAGGCAGCAGGGGCTGCAGTACCAGCGCATGGCCAACATACCAGCCACGTTTTGCTTTCAGCACTTCTGCCTGAAATGAATGGTGGCCATTTATACGTGCCGTATCCAGAGCTTATAATACATCCATAATTATTACACAATTTTATATTCTATTAAATTGTTTTTATTCATCTTGATTACCATAACAGATATAGCCCAACTACTTCTTTAGTAGGTCATATATTGGTATGATTATTCAGTGTAGCATACCCTACAGTGTGTAACTGCTGTTAAGTCCTCCCTGCCTCTGTACAGTTGGCGGAGTGGAGCTGACTAATCACCATATGAACCAAAATTATGAATGGAGTCGGTAGCTATGACTGCAGTTACGCCCACAGAGTTCCGCCGGCCTGGTCTGCTAGCTGACGCACGGAGGGCTCTGTGTGCGTCTCTACAGGCTAAAACCGTGCTAACATGGTAAACTGTGAATTGTCAGGATCAATTCCACCTCAAAGCCAGTCGGAGGGAAAATGGACTAGGGCTATTATTAGGAAGAAAGACATGCCCTCAGATCATCAGATTGCATTAATTATAAATTGAAATGCAACGGCATTCTCCTCACATGTTAGGTATATGTGCGTATGTATGCGGTGCATGTGCACAGATGCACAGATGCACCACTGTACTGTATGTCATCATTATGACCACCCCAGGCTTGTCTTTGGTACAACGTCGTTGTCCCGAGTTACTACTCTGCCCCTGGAAGGCATGCGGCTGGTTAAATTTATGACATGGGTGGGAACGGGGGGGGGACGGGGGGAGGCCTGGGGGACAAGCTCATCTTATTTTTTGTGCTGTCGTCCGGGTCACAGAGCCAACACGGCCAGCCACACAAACACGCACGCATCGAGCACGGCTCTCTCTCTGTGCCGCTCGGTCCAGGTGCATCGTGGGTAGGGGTTGGGCGGTGGCATAGCAGCCCCAGCATGGGGTGAGTCAAGCTGGGGCCGTGACTCAACACCGCTAAGGAGCGAACTCGCAGGGCCCTCGTCACACCCAGTCATGCAGTCATACGCGCACAAACTGCTCATCTCCCCGTCGGCCAAACTCCCACAGCACGGGAGGATATCGCACAACAGCGGCACTGTTTCGCATCCCTGAGACACATCCGTGAGATCCAGGGCTGCAGTCCGGGCGCACAGCCTATCACAGCGCCGACGTGGCGTTAGCTTGCGACCCCACGCTGAACCAGGAGGTAAAGGGCTGGGTGTGTATCTAACCATAGCAGGCGCACACACCTCTGTGCTTGTTAGTGTGCTTGAGATGTATGTGTGTGCTCTCTGTCTGTGTGTATGTGTGTAGAGTAAATTTGCTCCGCTCTTCTGGGCTGCCATTGGTGTTAATGCTCCGTTACTAAACAGCCTCTGTGGTTATTGGTTGACTACCGTGGTGACAGGGTAGTCAGGGGTGAGCGGAATGTGTGGCAGATATCCAGTGGTGTGTAAGGGTATTTAAGTGCCAATGTGTGTGCGCATGTACGTCTTTGTCTCCCTGCCGGTCTGCCACTCTGTCTGCGTGGTTTTGCCTATGTGCTCATACCTGTATCAGATTGTATTTAACACCTAAAAGAAAGATTGGACTTCAAATGTTACTTAAGAAAAAAATAATGCAAGCAAGCCAGTACACACAAATATGTGCCTTATTTACTCGCTTTTGAATAGTGACCTTTTAAAATATTACAGTATGAATTGGAACTAATTTTGTTGTCTCACGCATCAGGTAGTCAAAGACAGTTTGTGCAAGTTCATAGCTGTTAGGCTTTGATAAGTCTAAATCCCAATAAAGTAGACTAGGTCTCTCTATATGCTGGCGAAGTAGTTGGTTGGACAAAACAACAGAGTTTCTTTTGGATTCAAATGCTCAATCATTATCGGAGGACATGTCAAAAGGGACGGGGCTTGGTATCGGTCAATTGTGCCCACTCTGTCAGCTGTGTTAGTGGAATGCAGCTTCCATGCAGTCCACTGCTGCCCATCTCAGACACCACCTGTATTGTCACCATCCTCTCATTCCTTATACGGAGACTGTCCATCCTCATAGCTGGCCTAGCACACTTTGTAAATGTATGCATGCATGTCTATGTGTCCTGTGAGGCAGAGGAGCGTGCGTGTGCGTGCGTGCATGTGCGTGCCTGTCTCTTCTGTTGCGTGGAGTCCCTCCTTTTTAACGGTAATGAGGATAATTAGATACACACTGTATTTTATCTCCCTGGCAGACCTGCTTAACCACGAGAGAGCAAATGTTTGTTCAGGGTGTAATTTGAGGTTTGCCCCCTTTTGCGTTTTCTCATCTCTCTCTCTCTTTTCCCACTGTCACGGTTTTCCAACATACCCAGCCTTTCTCCCCCACCCCATATAGTAGTTCACCCCATCACAAACCCCTCTACATCTACAGTAGCACCCCCAACTATTTCCATATAACAGGAGGTTTGTAAACCTGGATAAAGAACAGTCCTCTATCCTTCCCCCTAACTCCTTCACTCTTTATGCCCTCATTTTCTCTCGCTCTCCAATCTCCCCCCCCCTCCTCCTGGCAGAGAAGTTGGGATGGTTGTGTGTCGTGAGTAAATTATGGTTTAATACATCTGAGGAGTTTTTTCATTTCCTCATTAAGGCTCTGTGTTTCCACAGTGCACCGCAGCCAGAGCACATTAAATCCTTAACCGCTCACCTACACAGACTTGCACGTACACACACACACACGCACACGCACGGGCACGCACACGCACACGCACACACACACACACGCCAAGTTTTCACAGAGCAGCCCGTTGTCTTAACCCTTCACCCCACACGCCACAAGGAAACACAGGAATGTCTTAAAATGCTCTAATTTGGAAAACACAACTTTAATCAACGGCATGCCTGCGTTTGATGTCCTCCTCTGTTTGTTTATACTGTTTTCATTGCAGTTATTGTAATCATTTCCTTGCCCAGTGTCTTATGACATGTAACAAAATATATGCCTACACTCTTCACTGAAAGAGAGGCTTTGCTGGAGAGGGATATCTTGTCTTTCTTTTTTAGCAGAAAAGAAGACCTTGACCTTGAATATAAGCATTCCTCCACATACAGATCCTTTGCCAGAATCAGTGCAAACTTCAGTGTATATTTTGTAGTACAGAGCCATGTAGAGGAGAGAGTCGCACCAACTCTGTTCACTCCAATGGACCGTTTTTTAACATCAATGGCGGATTGTGGAACCTTGTAACAGTTCCCGGAAGTTAGCCGCCATTTTCCATGTATAAAATACTTTTCAGGGATTACAGATCTAACAAACCTCTCTCTCTCGCTCTCTCCCCCCCCCCCCCCCTTTTTCTCTATCTCTTTCTCTCTTTCTTTCTCAGATCCATGCTGTCGGAGGATAAGCTGGTGTTCTGCAATGGCTTGGTGCTACACAGGGTCCAGTGCCTTCGTGGTTTCGGAGAGTGGCTGGACTCCATCCGGGACTTCTCCACCCACCTCCAGAGTCTGAACCTCGACACCTCTGCCTTCGCCTGCCTGGCCGCACTGGTCCTACTCACAGGTACACACATGCTGGCTACTGCTGCTGCCACAGTGTGCCAGAGCCAGCCTCAGGACCTGAGGTCCCTGTGGACATGTTGCTTGCTTTCACACCAAGCGCTAGAGGAGATCTTTCTATATTTTTCTTGTTTGAATCCTTTGACAAAAAAAAATAAAAATCAGTTAGGTGTCAAGTTTCTAGCTCTTTGTGAGCCCATTTTGGACACGGAGCTCTTCTTTTGGACGCTTCTGCACGTGCACGCGCACATGCACGCACACACGTGTGTGGGCGTGCGTGTCAGTAGATAGAACACGCCCTCAGATGTGCTCTACCCTTTGTTTGCGGCTTTGCCCTCTGGCTGCTTCACCATGACAGGGAGCCAGTGGATACACCCGCTGACATCACACACACACTCTTCACTCATGCGTGTGTGTGTGTGTGTGTGTGCGTGCGTGCGTGCGGTGCGAACCTGATACACTGAACCTGCCGCTTGCACCTGCCATACACCTGGCCCTGTAATCAGTGTGCACGACTTCAGGCTCAGCACCACACAACATGTGAGAGAGCATGTGATAGGCCGGCAGGCAGAGTTCAGTCATTAGAGGGGCAGGGTTAGTTATTCTTGAGAACGTTGTGCTAACGATTTGCTAACTTGGCTAAGTTCAAATCAAAACAATATCCCTCCGCGGACGCCGCTTCACACATTGTGAAGCAAAGCATAGTGCTACGGCTTTGTTGTCTTGCGCTGTGTTTGCAACATTGTTTGTGTAGAAGGACCGGATTATTTTTTCTTGAATTTGACTAAAAGCGTATTAGATTTCAATTAGCTTGCAAAAAGTGACTATACCTTTAAGCAGCCAACATATATCAAATTACCATAAATAGTCCGAGGTTGGAGGCAAAGCCTCTGCCACTGTGTCGGATGTTATTCTTACATTGCCAAAGATATGATTTCCGTTACAAGGAATAAACCCCCCCTCCATCTCCCGCCCACCCCCCAATACAGGGATTCTTTAGCTCCACTAGCTTTCCCCCCCTTCCTTCCCTCCACTCCTATCTAACCTCTCCAACCCCATCCTTCCTCTCCGGGGGAGCACTTAACTCTGTGCCTGATCGACCTGCCCACCGCGGAGCGCGGCTCCGGAATGGCGTCCGCGCCGCTCTCAATGGCGCTCTGCCACCTCGGCAAAGTACACAGCGCACTGCCACTGCAGAGCCGCTGGAGCCGGCAGGGCCATCGACCGCTTCGGAGTGGCCTGTGTAGAAAGGCAGGCATCGATCCCTCCCCGGGAGCCGGCCACAGATGGAGAAGGAAGGGCTAGGGAGAATCGAGTGAGGGAGCATGTGAGGGGTCTAAAAGCCACGGTGAAAGGAGAGCTGGAGTGGCTCTGCAGCAGTACACATAGAATAAACAAAAGGGGCACATAAACAAACAACAAATAAACTTCAGATAATCAGTCAGTCACACCGCCTCCCATATAGCCCGGACAAGCTATCACACGTTTGCATGTATGTGTGTGTGTGTGTGTGTGTGTGTGTGCATGTGTGTGTGTGCGTGTGTGTGTGTGCGTGCGTGTGTGCGTGTGTGTGTGTGCGTGCGCGTGCGTGTGTGCGTGTGTGCGTGTGTGTGTGCAGCCTGTTCAGTGCAGAATGAGTTAGTGTCACATTAAACCTTGGGTGCCAGTGGAGTTGCTATGGGCACCGCAGTGCGCGTGTGTGTGTGTGTGCGCGTGTGTGTGTGTGTGTGTGTGTGTGTGTGTGCGTGCGCGTGCGTGTGTGTGTGTGTGTGTGTGTGTGTGTGTGTGTGTGTGTGTTTAATTGAATTTGGCTGCTTACAGCGCCGAAAAATCGGCTAATTGTTGAACACTTGTGTTTCTGTCATTGGCTTAGTTGGTAGGAAGTATTTATGTGTATTTCTCTGTG
>JAODLL010000008.1:2655205-2657584 GCA_026546735.1 Forbesichthys agassizii
GGCGCCTGGATGCACCCATCCACAAGTTCATTAAAGTGGCACTGCCCACAGACCTGGAGAGGCTGCAGAAACACCACAATAACATACAGAAGGTCAGGCCCAGACATCTGGATGTCCCGACATTTTCTCTATTTCATTCAACATTTGGTAGATAACAGATCATGTGTATTGTTCTATTTAAGTTCCAGCAATGTCAACAATGGGAGCGACTTCATCACGAGCACATCAATGCCAGCAGGACAGTGCAGGTAAATTATGAGGTTCTGACTGAATTAGACATTTTTATCTCATATAAAAATAAATGCTAATTATATCATCAGTAGTATTGTGGGCCATCATAGGATACCAACATTTATTTACTCTGATTACAAGTAGTTTTTCGATGCAAAGCATGGGAGATTATGTTTGTATGAATATAGTCAATGTAGTATTCGATTAAAAAAATAATCATGTTCCTGAACCAGAGCATATGAGCGGTGAGAATCTTCACCCCTCCGCTCTTCCCGCTCAAAGCCACATCAGGCCGGTCCACTCATTATTGCTCAGCGCTCAACTCTATATGTATTTCACTTTTCACTTACCTCCCAAAGAACTAAAGAGCAATGACAACATTTCCCAAATAGAAATGTTTTATTTTAAATGACAAATTATGCCTAGCCTATGTAAGAAGGAGTATACACAAAAAGTCCTGTAAAATGACCTCGCCTGTTCAACCTGCAAACCTTTTGCTTTCTTCCGAGCTTGTTCACATAGCACACTTTCGTGTTTTTGAGAGATGTGTCTTTTTAGATTCCAAAATGAATCTCTATTGACTAAAACAATGTCACCACATTCTGTTTCTTGTACCACATTATTATTGTTAATTAGTTTTATTTGAATAGTAATTGGACATAATGCTGCTGTCCAAAATCTGCCCGCTTCCGCTTTCCACTCGCTTCCACTCCGCTCTCATGCTCTGTCCTGAACGTGCTGCAAGTAGCCTAAAAAGCCGCAGGCTTCAATGTGTGTTTGAGTGCACATGGACATGGTTTCACGGTGGGGGTGAGCACCTCAGGGGAGGTTGTTGCCTAGAAGCGCCCATGTCTCTCAAGGTGAAATAGCTCCTCTCACCATCACCTCTTCAATCTCCAGGGAGAAGTGTAGAGTGCTTTCTCACATCTGTGTTGTTATGGTATGATATAGTCTTCTCCACTGTGTGTAGAGACGACTCCTACCCCCCCCCCCCCTTTATTGCCATGAAAATGTCAAGAAATGAATTAGGCTAAACCTTTAGCTTCAATTTTCGTACAGTTTGTACATAACAGTGAATCCCAATTTAAACTGGTTTCTTGAGTGTCATACTGGACGTACTTTAAGGCAGGGTCAGCCATTCTTGCTAACTTCGAGCTCAAAGTCCTCCGCGGCGTTGCCTCACACACAGAAATGCATTTGAAAGCGAAGCGTAGTACTTCGGCTTTGTTGATACGAGCGGTGTTTGCCAAGTTGTTTACGTTACTTTAAGCAGCCAGGCTTCATCATGCACAGAGAACTTTAAGCTAGCCAAATGCAAGGACATAGGAGCTTGCAATAGCCGAGTAAAAATGTCTCCCTGTGAAATTTCTAATCAAAATTATATTTCCAGTAAAAATAGTGTTAGTAACAGTTTTGATAGCTGTATTTACTTATTTTTTCATATGACTTTCTCACTCTGAAGTTAATTTGCAGAATATACTTCAATAATATTCAAAACATTTTGATTTACTTTCTTATCCGCACCTGATCATATGTCATGTATTCCCAGTCAGTAACCCCTCAGAGAACTTGAAAGACGGCTGCCATGCGACTTCACCTTTAAGACATTAGCCACAGCAGTCCGTCGAGACGGGGTTGTGTTTGTCGTGTTTTACAATGGCGTGATGTTGATGTTGTTGCTGCTTCTGCCTGGGTGTGTAATGTATATTAATGTATATGACTTGGCTGTCTCGGCAGCAGCACTCATTGCTATGCCTTCTCTCTGTGCATGCGTGCGTTATGTGTGAGCAGAAGCCTGCATGTGTATTCATATGCTGTGTAATTAGCAGGACGTGGAATCAGAATGCAGTGTTTTGATCTCTTGAGCCCTGGCCCCACCGTTGCCGGAGAAGGGGGGGGGGGGGGGGGGGGGATCTGGGGGATGGGTGGGGGTCGAGAGAGAGGGAGAGACAGGGAAGATCAGTGCGATTTTATCTCTTTGTCGTCCTCCAGGGCATGGTGGTGTGTGGGCCTTCTATTTCAGTCTCAGCTAACCTCATTAGGACACAGAGACACAGGTCACTGAGATATGTGATACACTTCTTTGGATATAGAACACACATGACTGAGGAAAAAAGACCTGTCATTTTATTTTTGTGTTTATATATA
>JAODLL010000008.1:2671622-2686792 GCA_026546735.1 Forbesichthys agassizii
TAGGTTGTAAAGCCCTTTGAGACTGCAATGTGATTAAGGGCTATATAAATAAAATTGACTTGACTTGACTTGACTTTCGATATATACACACACACACACAGTATGTATGTATGTATGTATGTATGTAGTACATTGCTGTACATTATTTATATATTTTGCATTGCAGATCTCATTCTACTGCAACACTGTTGTCTACTGAGTCGTGGTCCACTGTTTTGAGTAATAAAATAAATTAAATATGAATTCTGTCAGTATGGGCTTGTATTAAAATAGTTTTTCATTTTATTTCAGATATACATACTTATATAGGTATATACAGTATATACACTTAATTATTATAGCATCAAGGTATCATTATACATTGAAATGTGTTGTAACGTGCTGCTATTACATTCATAGAAGTACAACTGTATTAACAGAGAACTAATGGTCCACAACTTTATCTTATATACTGTATATATGAGGAATATATACAAACACTGTTTTCTCATAGCAGCATCCATCATCCTAAAAACACAATGTGTAATTTGGGTCATTTTGGCCATTGGGCTCCCATGTGCACGGAGGCTGTGTGCAGGTTACTATGCCAGACAATACTTGCAGGTGGGGTCCTAACTCTGCTACACACCTCAACTGGGGCATAGAGAGAGAGAGAGAGAGAGATCTTTGTTTGTCAGTAGCTGTTGAGGGAGGGATATGTCTGCTCACTCTGGCATGTGAAGTAGGCGATCAGTTGACCATTGCAGATCATCAGAAACAAGCCACTGCCTAGACACAAGATGCATCAAACATCAAGTATTATCCAGGGTTTACAATCAAAGTGTGAACTCATACAGTATAATGCCACACGATCATCTCACCTAGGGCCAACCACCACTGCCACACCATCGGAAACTCCAGCATCACTGCAGCAAACAGTACATGGTATCAATAACATGCAATATAACGTGAGGCCACAGTGTGTGTTTGTGCGCGTCCATGTACTGTATGTGTGTGTGTTGGCACTCACCGAGGCTGGTGAGCAGCACATGAAGGGCCGTGACTGTGAGGGCATAGTCCCAGACCCATCGCCTCACCACTGCAGCAAACATCAGACCGCTACAGAAGTAGGTGAGCTCCATAGACAGGAGGTTTACTGAGGGGGGAATAGAATAATGGAGGGTAGATAAGGACTAAATGTCCCCATGCATGTTTATCACCTGGTCCACATGAGCTCACCGAGGTATTTGGCGTTTGAATCCGCAGGCTCTGTCTTAAAGTCAAATGGAATCAGTCCATCAAAGTGATCCAACCTGAATGAGATATGGGGTCAGTATTGGGCCAGCCAGCACAAGTGAGAAGTGTTCAGTTATTATATTATGTTGAAAGAGTAAACATGCATACAAAATGATTAAATTATACATTGTGAAACATAAATTATATGTTGTGCATGGTTTATTGATTCACGGGGATATGCTTTTCTCTGTGTTTGACAGTAACATTCGTACTTGAAGGCACCAAAGCACACACTCCCAATCATATAGTAGAAAGCGTAGAATATGACCAGACATAACAGCAAATGGATGAACACCGTCTGTAGAGAGGGGGGAAGGGGACATATTAGCGTTATTCTCTTCATGAAACATACTGTAGCCTACAAGGTTATGTTCACGTATTTTCAAAACAACTTTACATTTCATAACCTCAACGCAACGGCGAAAACGAATAGGAGAACGCTTATAGCATGCAGTGGAGGACGTGCATGTGCGCGCTTTGAAGCCAACCACCATACGACGGCGACTGCTGTAAATTCCTATGTGATCTGTTAATAAGAATACGGATTAGAGTTGGATGGGTGTGCCACGCAATGCATTTAGCCTACTGGTTTATAGTTGTTTATTGTCTGTACGCCGTTGTTTTTACTTATTATTTCGCTTTAGTGGCTAACGCACGACAGTCGATCCGATATCCTGACGTCTGGTTTTATATAAACCTGAGATGCAACGTTTAATATTTGTATTTTCCCCTTACCTTGGAATCGACCAATTTGCCGTTGAATGCCATTTCATGGTTTGCATTTAATGCTACAATATATTTCAAATTGCTCAAGCTGCATAAAACTGCGACTAAACAGATGGGTTATTCTGCCATCTAGCGACACAAAGAAGAACGTACTACGTAGTCCACAATATTAATAGTACTGACATTGAAGTGATTTTAAAGGCGAATTCAAAACAAAACTGCACAAGGCGTGTCCCTTGCTTATCATTGCATAGCCTACCAGTGCACACACACACACACACACATTAACATAAACAGTAGTATGTAGCCTATAGTGCTAGTATGTAGCCTATAGTGTATTTGCACACAATACGCTGCGCGTCTCCGTCGTCGCATGCACATTTTCACAGCCAAGCCTACAACAATAAAATATATCAAAAGCTTGACAATATATGTCTACTGGCTAAATTGATGTTAGCCACATGCAGTCCAACAATTCGCCATAATATGCTTGAGTTTCGTTTCGTCATTTAGGCTACACACACAACTATGTTTTCCTGCGTGCTGCCATCCAAAGGGCGGCTATGTGGAAGCCGAACATTAATGGTAAGCAAGTATGCAATGTAGCATTTAGGACATTCCATATGGCACGTGAAATCGGGATAGCCTATTTTATAGACGTATGTGGGCCTTCTCAAAACTTTTCAGTATATCATAAGCAAGCAGCTGATAACGCGTTAATCCACCATCCATGACAAGCTACACATTGGGATTTTTATGCCAAGTATTACACTTTGTGATTAAATAACCATGGACTGTCACTTGATCATAACAAGACCGCGCTCAGCGAGGTTATCAGACTGCGGTCTCCTGCGCTCCGTCGACTCGCAGCTAAGTGGACTTTCAAGAGACCATTGGCCACGGACGCAAATAAATGCATGGTTTAGTTATAGGTCACCTTTGCGCTAAATGCGTGCGGCAGCGTTATTATACTTTGGCCTATATTGACCATCGTGCTGAAGTTTTCCAAGATCCAAAGTTGTCAGGCAGCGCATATTACACGCATGCGCATCCATTATATCCAGCTCTAAATAAGAGTTAAAAGAGAAACGAGGTGAGTTCCATAATTTTCAAAGAATAAAGATATACATACTCAATTATTTTCAATAACAATAGCTGATTTTGATAAATATATGTTTATTTTTTAGTGCGCCTAATATTGAAACATTTCCACTTTGATTTAAAACGGAAAGAATAAATCGGGCTTTCAAGTTTATATTGCAGAAATTAATCAAGCAACAATGTTGCAGCTCGAAACAATAACGCTGTATCATTTCCAGTATACACCAATTTTAGAAAAAAAACTGTTATCCTATGAAATGCGTTTTTCTATTGTTATTAACCAGAAACTTATTTATTACGGATCGTCCTTAGCTCGCTGCATCAAGTCACAATGCTATCGCTAACCGTCTAGCCATCATCAATAGAAGTGAACGGAGTGAAGCTGTTAGCTGAAAGCGGCTAGCTGCAGCACTAGCTAGCAACCTGGGCTGACATTCCGTGACAAGGGGAAAGTAAAGAAAATACCCAGGGTGAGGGAAAACAGTAACTCCGGAAATTATATGCTATACGTTTGCCTTTGTTTGATACGTAGTAGCTTTGTACAATTTGTTTTAATGGCTAATTTAAGTAATTTACATAGTTTAAACGTGTTGGTGGCCTCTTCCTATGCTCCGCCATTTTGTATAAAACGAATGCTAATCATGGGCGCTCTTATGTATACACTTTATTTATGGCTAGAATAAAATTGAGGTTTAAAGTGGCATGTCTAACTTATCCACGATCGAGGAGCTTAGACTATAATTTACTTTTTACTTGGTTATGACTAACAACTAAACGTTATATGTAATCAAAATTCAGTGTTGAACATGCGTCAAGACTAAAACGTTATATCGTAATCTTAATTTGATTAAAACGATTTTAAGTTTGATAAATCAGAAAAAAAAACGATGTTTCTTTTGAAAATGTTATACAATCTAACGCCTCGCTTGTTTATAATCGGGCAAACCGCCGATTTTAGAAGATACTGTTAAAACAAGGAAAATATGAACTTATGTCGTTAACTTAAAGTTGGCACATCTTTCGTCGTGAGTGTGAATGATCTTGGTGTAGATTTTGCCTAATGGCACCATTTCTGTATGTATTTTGTCTTTATTTGAGCCGTAAAACAATATTATTATTGAGTGTTTTGTCTGAAATCGAAGTGCATGGTGTATCATGCAAGCCAGCACACAGTGGCCCTCTAGCGGTGATGTGGCGCAAGACACAATACTGTTTGAATTTCCTGAAGTCGTTTGGATCATTGTATTTTTTTAATATTTTGACATAGCAGGAGAAATACAGATCCTAAACTACTGTACTAAATGCTAAACTACCAAACAGTTTCACAATATAACATAACTGTAGTAATTATTATTGGATACAGGGATCTTCCCATTATGTTGTGTTTATAGGTTTGGCAACATCTGAAGCTGGTTTGTCTTTACTGAAAATACAGTTGTTAAAATCACTATAAAAATGTAATTTCAGGTAGTGAGAGGAGAGAGGTGCAGAGCAGTAGAAATGACTGACACTCCATCCAATGATGGCCCCTCCCAGGGAACAGGTTTTGAGGGTCTAGACTGGAAGGATGGCATTGGTACACTGCCAGGCAGTGATCTCAAGGTATGCAAGAGATTGGCGTAGGATCATAGAGGAAAACTTTGTTTATTTGTTTGTATCTGTGCCTGTTTACATAGACATTTTTTGTTGTGTGTGCTGTCTCTCAGTTCCGCATGAATGAGTTTGGCACGTTAGAGATTGTCACAGACCCTGAGGTCAAAGGGCAAGAGGTGGAGCCTAATACTGATACATTGGACCCCACTCAGTCGCACAGTCCCGCCCCTCCACCAGAGGGCAAATCAGAGGCTAGCACAGCCTCAGCTTCAGCCAACGGGAGCCAGCCAAGCTCTTCTCAGGGTATAGCAATGAAAACAATCACTTCTAACTTTATTACGTGTACCCAAACATCTGTTTGTTCTATGTAAGACAAGACAAGTCACTGGCCTCACCCCATCCTCCTTGTTATTTAGCCACTGGCCCTGTGCTGCTGTCACTAGAGGAGGGCTCCAGCATGGAGGGTCCGAATGTCGAGGTTGGTCCCAGTGTTGAGGTGGGCCCCACTGCAGACACGGGGTCCAGCGCTGAGATGGCAAATTGCGGGGCCTGCGGGGGCAGGGCACCCCGAGATACCCTGCTTCAGGGTAAATTCTGCAGCTCAGTTTGTGCCCAGCCATCAAGTGGCAGGTAAAGGCCGGCTCATCTTAATGCTGTATTGTATTGACAACCGTCTGCGTACCACGTCATGAAGTCTGTACGCGACTCACGGCCTGAACCCCACCCCCAGATCCTCTCCCGGGGAGGCCCGGGAGTGTCCAACAGTGGAGGGCGAGAGACTGGGTAAACGAGTGCGTAAAAAGAGGAAGATTTACATGGATTCTGGTGAGGAAGAGGAGGATAACCCAGAGGAGGAAGAGGTAAAGCAGAGAAATATTGTCATTACCCTGCCATTTGCTATTTACTACTCTGTAGTTAGTTGGTGCTAGTTACTGGAGGAGCTAGGCTTTAAAATAAAAAATTATTCCTTGTTAGGGCTGAATATTGTCAAGAGTATGGTGAAACGATACAGAGGCCACAATTCGATATACTGTAAGCAAGGCGATATTGTTAGTTGTAATTTGTGGAAACTGTCATAGCAATGCTAATGTGTGGCACCACTGCAAAAAAAAACAGAATCACTTATGTAAACTTGCTCAGGGATTGCAAATGGGTTGATACAAATTCATACAGTGTAATAGATAGAGAATCGACACAGTATCACGTAACGTGGTATCGTGAAATTCAGGTATATAGATAGTGTTTTACATCCATATTCCTTGTTCCAAAAATCTACATTATTTTCAATTTAAGAGAATGCGTGGAGGTTTTCGTTTCATGATTAACGAAAAGATCAGTGTTTATTCTTGGAATTACTGCCATTATTGTTATGTTCCCTCTAGGAGAAAGCAAAGGTATCCAAAAGCAGAAGAGCTGCCAAACTGGCCAGGCTAGGTATGATACTGCAGGTGTGACCAGAGGAGCCATGTGGAGCATTATTAACTAAACTTGCATATTGAAGCATTGCACCTGTCTATCTGCTGCAACTGTTGTTTGTTTACATACATATACTGTAGTATTTTATAAAGGTAAAACTTGGGTAGGCTTGTGAATTTTGAATTAATTTTCAAGGAGGAATAAAACCATTCTGTATCTTGGAAACTAATGACACTGTTGTATAAATAGTCAAACCGTAATCCATATATTAGGATTTATTATGTCTACGTATCTGTCTGGCTAGATATTATCATAGTATTTTATCGAGGGTTTGTCTGAAGTGTTTTTACGTTGTAGATGCATATCCATAATTGTGTCAAGTAGTTAAGCATTTAAAACAAAGTCAATTATTTGCATGTCTGCAAACGCACTCATGTTTAAAATAATTTCCAACCGACCCCAAGTGACCGCTCCACCCAATAAGAAGCGTTCATGGAGCTGGCCCGCTTACCTGGAAGAAGAGAGAGCAATAGCTGCCCCTGTTAAACTCTTCAAAGAGGTATATCTGCACATTCTTTACACCCACTCTAGCGCTCCACATACAGACCTCTCCCAGCTGTTCCCAATAACACAGAGGGGCTGTTGTCCTGTGTGTGTTCCTGTTGCAGCACCAGTCATTCCCTCAAAGCCGCAATAGCTTCAAGGTGGGGATGAAACTAGAAGGATTAGACCCGTTGCATCCCTCGCTGTTCTGCGTGCTCAGTGTTGCCGAGGTACAAACGGATCTGCCTTTAGTGCTGCATGAAGCAATACTTGTATGCAGGGTCCGAAATGAACACCCGCCAAGTGCCAAATGCGGGTAGATTTTCAGTTTGGCTAGAGAGTATCTGCCACACTGGCGGGTGAATGTTTGAACGAAAATAGGCATGTAAATATTTAGTGCGAGTTTCTCTCTACCGCTGTTGCCTGTGTAGAGTTTGACACACACACACATTATTCATGAATACACGCCCCTACTGCCTCAGATTGGCTCTCTGAGATCTCTTAAACCATACATCTGATCATTTCGTAACAACAAAGCAGAAATAGCCAATCAGAGAGAGTGGTATTTTGATTGGTAAAATAAAAAGCTTGGCGTGTAGATTTGTTTTTTAATCTACCAGCCACCTTGGCCGGTGACTCAAAAAGTAAATTTCGGACCCTGGTCATATGCAGGTTGTTGGTGTTAGTATTGACTGCTCTCTGCCTGGACATCTCAGATCCAAGGCTACAGGATAAGGCTTCACTTTGATGGCTATCCAGAGTGTTACGACTTCTGGGTCAACGCTGACTCCTGGGACGTCAAGCCAGCCGGCTGGTGTGAGAAGATGGGGCACAAGCTGCTGCTCCCTAAAGGTATGAGACACACAAACACACACACACACACAAGCACACCCATGCATGTGAACACACACACATGCACGTGAACACACACACACACACACACACAGAGCCCTCTAAAGGTAAACACTGCAGACACAGTCTACATGGGTGTGTTTACCTTTCAGGTTGTAAGGAGGGGGAGTTTAACTGGAGCATGTATGTGAAGAATTGCAGGGGTCAGCTCGCCCCTAAGCACCTCTTCAAAAGCCTGAACACGGTAAGGACTGCCTGTGTTGCTGCCCTGTCTCTCAAATGTCAGGTTTTGTATTTGCATTTAGTATTACTGTAACATGCTTATTCGTCAATGGGTTTGTTCGTAGTCCGTGACTCCCTCTGGGTTCCGTGCGGGCATGAAGCTGGAGGCAGTAGATAGGAAGAACCCGTCTCTAATCTGCGTAGCAACCATTGCAGCAGTCGTCGACAACCGCCTGCTCATTCACTTTGACAACTGGGACGACACCTACGACTACTGGTGAGCTCCAGGCAGATGCCTGTGATAAGAGTCCTCATGCAGATGAAGTCCACTGTGCTCTTATGTACTAATTAGCTGCACATGCAGTATATAAACACATAGGAGTGTTTAGACATTCTGACAAAACTAACTCAACGCGTGAGAACTACAACCCTTCCAATGACAATACACATGGCCACAGCAACAACAGCGGATGATTAACATAAAGCCTAGGATCTGAAGAGTTGTTTTTGTTGTCTTCCTTGATGGGGATGGGGGGGGTTAGGTGTGACCCTAGCAGTCCATACATTCATCCTGTGGGATACTGTGAGGACACAGAACGGACCCTCACAACACCAGCAGGTAACACACACACACAGTGGTCAATATAATCCCCCCCTGTGGTTCAATAAAGTTTTACTTAGCCAAGCTACTGTCTGTTTAAATTACATCTAGCCATGTGATTGTGCACATCTTTATTTTGGGTGCAGATCATCTCAGTATATTAGTGGTTTGATTGGAGACAGTAATGGTTTAGCACGGCCATTAACAAGACAGGATACTGTTTTCCCGCAAGCGCTTCTGCTGATATTTCCTTCTAAAAAGTGTGTGGGTGCATGTGCGCGTGCGTGTTCTGGTGCCCTTTCCTCTCTTCAGAGTACAAACACCCCAAGAGCTTCTCCTGGGACAAGTACTTGGAGCAAACGGGGACGCAAGCTGCCCCTGCACGGGCTTTCAAGCCAGTGAGATATGCACACAACTACAAATATAGATACACACACACACACGCACTGAATGTTATATATGTTTACAGGTCTTGTAAATCTGTTGAAAAAATGTATGTTAAGGTTACTGCTTAAAATCTTCTTTTTTTTCAATTTAAATTAGTTAATAAATCAGTGCACTAGCATCGCACCGGAAATTACAGATACATACAGTACATGTGAGTGACAATGCTACCAGCCAATCAAAATTCACAGTATTACTTCCCGAAAGTCTGAGAGGCCTGTGTCTAGCTTGCAGGGGTTTATGTATCAGATGTTCAGCACAGAGTTGCTTATGTGACGTAGTGTTAATGAAGAGGCTGAGACTAGGGTCTATGTATCAGACGCTCAGCACAGAGTTGCTTATGTGACGTAGTGTTAATGAAGAGGCTGAGACTAGGGTCTATGTATCAAACGCTCAGCACAGAATTGCTTATGTGACGTAGTGCTAATGAAGAGGCTGAGACTAGGGTCTATGTATCAGACGTTTAGCACAGAGTTGCTTATGTGACGTAGTGCTAATGAAGAGGCTGAGACACACACACACACTGAGAATGAATACTCAGTATAGTGTCATAGCCCTCTAGACCCCTGTACTTTCCATGTGTTTCTCAGCGGCCGCCACATGGCTTTCAGGTGGGCATGAAGCTGGAGGCTGTAGACAAGAGGAACCCCATGCTGGTCCGCGTTGCCACAATAGCAGACACGGAGGACCACAGGTTGAAGGTAAGCTCGCACGTCTGCAGTGCTGCGCACCGCAGCCAGGCCCTTAGATTAGACTGTGCCCTGATTCACACACCACTGTGTTGCGCCCAGGGATTAGACTGTGCCCCGAGTCACACACCGCTGTGTTTGCTCCTAGGGAATAGACTGTGCCCTGAGTGACACATTTCTGAGTTTAATCCCTCGATCCAGATCCATTTTGATGGCTGGAGTAGTGAATATGACTACTGGGTGGACACCGACTGCCCAGACCTGCATCCACCAGGGTGGTGTCAAAAGACTGGACACCCATTACAGAATCCTAATGGTGAGACACACACAAACGCTATATGCGTGCATATATACTGTATGTGCATGAAGATCTTCTATCTGAAATTTAAATTCCTCCAGATTATTCATTTTAGTATCTGTTGGATATTGCAGTGAATATTGCAGTGGGTGGAATTTCTAATTTAGACCAAATGCAAATGCTACTGCATATATTTGCTTAGTTTTGTGTTCGTGTGTGCGTGTGTTGCGCATGCGTGTGTATGTAGCCTCGATTGAAACAGTGCTCATCCCAGGACAAGGCTGTCCTACCCCAGGTTGCAATGGTGTCGGGCACATCCGAGGACCTCGCTATGGGACCCACTACACGTTAGTAACACACACGCCTCCCTGCTATTTCACTCGTCCTCATTCTGTTAAACTATCTGTAGCATCTTCAGTGTCTTAACAAATTGTATCGGTAGAAAGAATCGCAGGGGAAGAATTGATTCGGCAAGGCTTGGGGTTAAAATTATTTATTTTCTGTTACCCTGGTGAAGGCTAAAAAGAGTTGCTAAATTATAGTATTTACTCGCACGCACACAGATAAAGTAATGAGTAAATATATAATGCGTCTCTATGCATTTCTTTTTGTGTTTGCAGTCAGGTTAGCTGTCCGTACTCTGAGATTAATCTCAACAAAGAGGGTTTGGTGCCAGATCGTCTTAGTGGCGAGCGACCTCTGACCCTCAGTGGCCCTCATACCCGCATGCGACGTCCCGAGGTGCAAACAAACGCCACAACGCACAGCCTGGCCACACCCGAGCAGCCCGAAGGTGTCGACGAATCACAGAACAGGTATGCCCCCCGTGAATGCACGCTTAAAGCCAAAATAAACTGTTTGGCCTGTCTGTGCATTCTGAGTGGCTGCTGCCTGTGTTACTAGGAAACCTGTAGGAAATGAAGCAGAGCGGTCTGGACGCAGTGGCCAGCCTGAGCCACATGGTGGGGCCAGTGAGCAGAACCACAATGGAGCCGGAGCCGGAGCCGGAGCCGGAGCCGGAGCCGGAGTTGGAGCCGGAGCCGGAGTGAGACCCAAAAGGTACCTCAGTGTTCAAAAAGAGCTGAGACTCATGGTTTGATAATAAGTATGTACATTTCTTACCTGTTGCTTGCCTGTGGCTTGATGCAGGTCCGCTCCCCCTCCCAAGTATCTGAAGATGCATTATGTCAAAGAGGAGATCGGTGACGGTAAAGGTGTGTTTTTGGTTGCTCTACAGTGAAATGCTTCTACATCATGTGTGTCTATATTGATATAGTTTATATCAATCTAGTTTATATTTCTTTATCAAGTTCATCCTTCATTTGTCCCTTTGCCTTCTTCCCAGTCTCCCCAGAAACCCTCTCTCTCCAGCAGGCCCTACATGAGTCTGTGTTTTCCCCCGGCATCTCTGCCTCTCCCCCCCACCGGGTGGCGCTGTGCTGGGACAAACACTGCCAGCTGCTCCCTGAAGTCCTGGGGCTCACAGCCAAGAGAGTGGCCACTTGGAATGCAGATGAGGTCCACATTCACACGTCATTCACGCGTCATTCACACATAATTCCCAGTGCAAAAATGCAAACTAACACTCTCACACACACACACACACACAGACACACACAACCTCCATCCAGCTTGTTTATAATTTGATCTCTGGATCATGGCGGCCAGATAGCCTAAATGCTGTGTTTCTCCAACAATTAGGTGTCCAGTTTCGTTAAAGGGCTCCCCGGCTGCAAAGAGCATGCTGCTACGTTTAGAACAGAGGTAAGACTGCTATTGCCAGCCAGGAGTTGCTAATGACCAGTGAAGCGTCAGCCCTCTTCTCCAGTGCAGTACCATCCTTAAGAAATGTGATATTCACACCCCTATGCTTAATTAGGTCCATCCAGACCCATGTAAAGAGAGAGAGTCGCGTCATCTCCGTTCACGCCAATGGACCGTTTTTTTGTTTTTTTCACAGCAATGGCGGATCGTGCAGCCTCAAAACAGTTTCCGGACGTTAGCTGCAAATACCAAATGTACCATATAAATTCTATTGTAAATGTAAATCTGTGCATTTATTGACTACTAATTACCAAAAAATTAAAAAATAAAAAGTTATATATCTGTATATATCGATTCAAACTGCATACCAAGCACTTCCTGGAACTGCTTTGCCTCTCCATGAACATTGTGACAGTTGAAAAATTTGAACTTCCGTTGGTGCAACTCTCTTTCTGGCTCTGGGTCCATCTATCCATTTTATCCAAAGCGACTTAGAATATGAGTATTTCAGAGAGCAGAATGGGGTTAGGTGTCTTGCTCTAAAATGCTTACCAGGTTGAACCCATGATCTTCTGTCTGGGAACGCCCAGCCCACCGCTGTCCCTAGATAACCAGTGACCTGCTCTAAACCTCTCCGTCTCTGCAGCAAATAGACGGCGAGTCCTTCCTCCTTCTTACCCAAGCAGACATTGTTAAGATCCTGTCAATCAAGCTAGGCCCTGCTTTGAAGATCTACAACTCCATCCTGATGTTGAAGAATGCAGATGAGGAGTAAGAGTGTGGATTGGTATCATTTTGGTTCGTCCCCCTCCCCCATCCATCCAAGACTCATTTAAGACATTAGGCAGGGAAGCCCCCACCTGTAGTGGGATCTCACCTGCCAACATTTCTGACGATGCATTTACAAAATTAAAGAAGTCTCCACCAGAAACCCTGCGTCTTCCCAACCAACCCTTTCTACACAATGGATATTGGACAGTACTGCTCAGCTTGATGGGAAGTTGAGCATTTTATCCGAATTCTTTATTGTACATGCAATTTTTCTGAATGATTTTAAAGTGGAACTGTACTTTTGGTTAACCTGTTAACTCTGTATGTTCATTACCTTCAATATTAATGTCCTGCTGAAGCTTGTAGTAAGTACTGAACAAGAATCTAGAATGTATTTCTTAGCCATTTACATTAATTGTTTCTCAAGAACACGCTTTTTGGACACGTTAAGCAGGTTATTGAAAAATAACGGATATGATGGCAGCTGAAAATACTGCTCAGTTTCCGATCCACAAACTCTAGCCAATATCGCCACTTAATATTGATAGAAGGAAGCTACAGAGTGGAAGGTTTAACAAAAGTTTTATTCACAATATCTTTAATGATTCTTAATGTACAGTTTGTGAATTGTATTTAATCTCCCTATTCTATTGCAGTTTTTTTTATTTTATTTTGTTGTTTAAAAAAATGTGGTCTTTAAGCCCAGAGCATTTGGAAGTCAAATGTGCCCTTTTACCTGGAAGCTTTGTTTATTGAATTGCTGCAAAAACAATCGAGAGATTTTGGTAAATCCCTGCGGAAAAGCACTGTGTGTAGGGTTTCTTTTTTTGCCCACTAGATGGCGGTAAAATTTTGTTGATTGTGTCCTGCCTAGGGGTGAAGAGCGCACCCATTTATACTTGCGTGCTTGCATACACATAACATGCTCGTGCGTGCATTTGAGAAATTGGTGTTGACCCTCACCACAAAAACCTTCCGATGGTTTGACTGGTTTTGTAGGCGCTAAGGGCTAATTGAATCAAGGCCAACTAAAAGCAATCTTAATTTAACCCGCTGTTCTCGATGTAGACCACTTTTGGTCGGTACGCCAGTTGACTGAATGTAATTCTTATTTTTTTTTGTTGTTGCTTTGCTGTCTTAATTTTCTCTTGCGTTCAATAGCCCATGTAAATAACAGCCTTTAATGTACATCACTGCATCGCCATGAGACACGAACCCTACTTTATGCAAAGGTTTTACACCCCTCTACAAGAGAAACTCAGCCTATAGGCTACTGTTACAAAGCTCAGCAGAAAATGATTGGTCATTGTCATTATACAATTGTGTGTACTATAAACCAGCAAGGTTGGAATGTGTAGCCTATATTTTTTTTATGCATTTTAATTTAAGTGGCAATATAGTAGGCTATTTTTTGGGCTTGTGAACTGTTTGCTGGAGTGTGTGAGAATGGGTGAAATAAATGAGATGCACACTGGTCTTCAGTACGAATTCTATCAGACCAAATTCCAATTTGATAAATATAGTCAGGTTTTTATAGGTTGTTGGTGTGCTTTTCCATATGAATACACAATGTTAACTAATAATAACTAGGCGAAATGGCCCGTGTTGTGATTCCCACGACCTTTTCACCACAGTTAAGTAGGCTACTCTACTAAACATGCAAAAATAGTAGACACGAATAGAGAAAGCAGCCTTACTTCACATTTACAGTAGCGAGACAGACCATTTGAGGATCAGCATTCCGCATGCGCTACACACCAGTGCCGTTAACCAAGGATGAAAACATTTTAATCTCAGAAGGAATTAGGAGAAACTCTACAGAAACGCAGCAAAGTGAGAGGAAATGCATCAGATCGTTACACAAGTGCAGCCTGTTTAACTGTTCTCTTATAATAATGCCAAGATATTTCTACAGTGGAGGTTGGCGTACGAAACAAGGCGAGTATCTTAATGTAGGCTACTAACTTTTGAATTGTAGTACGTTTTAATTGTAGAGCACCACTTGTTAAAGCGAACAGTTAAACACGATGTTTGGCTTGCCGATTCTGCTTAGAAAAACGCAATGGTATCCTATCCTATCAAATAAAAACGACGCACGAGCTGCTTGGAAACAGTTTAAGAGCTCAAAGTATAGCCTAATGCTATCCCACTCAGTTTAAGACAATTAATTAGCCTAGATACTTTTTTTAAATCGTCAAACAGGCAAGCATAGTTGGGAAAACCCGGCCAGTAATGTGACTGCTTTCAATTCTCAATTGTAGTGAGCTCATAAGTGAAGTCACACGATCTGGGTCACTAGCGGTCCCCACTCCCCAGTGACAGACAGACAATCTGCATCATGTTCATTTTACAGGATATGATATAGTCTATGTTTTTTCTTTTTCCAGTTTATCCTTGACGATGGATTATTAGTCCATTGAAATACCAGGCAGAGAGATTGTATCTGAAAGTAATTGGGGTCTAATTAAGACAGATATGTTCTTAGTGAAGCATTCATTTCCTGTGAGTGAATTCTTCTACTTTAACACTCTTATACATTTTTCCTCCACTGTCATATTTGTCCTCTGCTTCCCAGTGCCTCCTTAAGGTCCTATGGCCTACACAATAGTAACCATTATAGCAGCAAACAACTAATTCCAAGTGGAGTAATTGCATCTTGAGCAGAGAACTCCCACAGTGCATTGTAGCCTAATCCAAGCTCCTCTGTTTTCATAGCAGGTTTGGCTGCATTTGTGTGTGTGTGTGTGTTTGTGTGCTGTGCGTGCGCGCGCGTGCGTGTGTGTGCATACATGTGCATGCCTGTGTGACGGAGATCGTCCGTCCCCCTCCGGGAATCGAACTCCGATCTCCCAGGCAGAGAGTAGACGCTCTTACA
>JAODLL010000008.1:2707532-2723374 GCA_026546735.1 Forbesichthys agassizii
CCCCCCCCCCCCCCCCCCCCCCCCCCCCCCCCCCCCCCCCCCCCCCCCCCCCCCCCCCCCCCCCCCCCCCCCCGAAGCAGAAAAAGTAAGACTGCTGCTGGCGTCATACTGGCAGAGTGAGATATTTTATTGCGCTACTCCAGTGGTTACTTCCAAGGGCAAGGATGTTCAGATCAGCGAAAGGAGGGCGGAGGGCGTGAGCTGTCTGCTCCAGAAGAATACTTTTTCTTAAAAAACGTGAGTGTAACATTGATTTAATTGACTTTGGTGTTTGTTTGGCACATTAGGCCTATGTAACCCACGCACTGTACTGTAGCATTTTCTAAAGTGGCCAGGAGTTATAGGTTATATTCACAATTCCCTCCCTGCTCCTCTGTGAGTTGGGATGGATGGGGTGACAGGAACTGTGTGCCCCCCGAGTGGCACAGGGGTGTCGGGGGTTGACAGCCTCCCCCGACGCAACGGAGGGGACTGTAAGCGTCGCAGTAAGGGCAGCCTCCCTTCACCGGGCTACCGGCTGTCCCAGGCGTCTCTGGAGGGGGACAAGGGCTCCGTGGGGGCGGACAGCATAGTCTCCACAGGGGGGCGTCGCCGCCCCTCCATCATGAGCTCGTCCGCCCGGGATGGACTGCCCTTCCGTTCGGCTGGGACCCCCACCACCCCGGTGCCACTCCCGCTTCCACAGCCTCGCTTGGTGGGCTTCGCCTCATCTCGCGCCGCCCTGGCCTCCACCTCGTCCACCGGCACCGGGGTGGTAGTGGTGGCAACGTGTGCCGAGACCTCCGTCACAACGGCCTGCAACACCACCGCCGCGGGCACCCCCGAGATAGGGGGCTTCGGCATGGGCCTGGACGGGGAGGATTACAGCTACTCCAACCAGAGCACCTTCATCCAGAGGCAGTTCGGAGCCATGCTGCAGCCCGGGGTCAACAAGTTCAGCCTGCGGATGTTCGGGTCCCATAAGGCTGTGGCGATGGAGCAGGAGCGACTGAAATCAGCTGGGGTGTGGATCATCCACCCCTACAGCGACTTCAGGTGTGTAGTGGTGCTCACGCTTGAACAAGAGTCGCTTGGCAACAATCACATGATTAGTACACCAGTCACAATGATAGAGGTTTGAAAATAAACTATTCCGGTACATGGTAGCATCCAAAAGTAGGCTATCGCCCCCTCATTACAAGAGACGCTTTAAAATACCTCTGTAATCGTGCACGTGCACGTGCACTGACACCAGCCAGAACTCGAGGTGTGCTGATGCACACTTGAGGAGAGGAGGGGAAGCAGACGCCTGTCTCCCTCTTCAGCTGTTACCACGGAGAAATCAGAGCTGTGAAAAAGTCACGACAGAAGGGAAGCCGATAATGGCCAATAGGCATCAAAGTTGTTAGTGAAGCTGTGAATACTGGCTGGTATTTTGATTAGCCAAATATCGTGATATGAGCTTTGTTGTCTTGGTCAGAAAGAGAACATTACAGTGAAGCTGTCACATTTTCTGAACTGATCTAAATAGAAAACTGACTTAAATAGCTTGGTCTTGATGTCCAAATATTGAAATGGTTTCTCAAATGTTCTTTTGCATTAAAGAGTTAATTTTACATATTAAAATATCATGATCATATTTACATCAAGGTATTTATCATCAATATCACCCAGCAGTTATTATTTGACCAAACCATACAGGCATTTACAATAAACACTTTTCACTGTGGCAGTAAACTGAACTGCTGAACTGGACACTGATTGGCTGGTTATTTTTTGACTGGGTGCAAGCATCTTTCTATTGAGTGCATCCAGACTGATAGCAGAGCGAAATGGAATGAGCTGGTAACATCAGCATGGTCTCATGGTACATTACGTCCCGGAGAATGCTGTCCTTTTTGACGCAAGCAGGGAGAATGGAGAGAGTGTGCAAGAAAGGTCGAGTGGCTGAACTGTACACGATCAAAGTAGACAAATAAGTGTATGTGTGTGTGTGTGTGCGCGCGCATGTGTGTACGTGTACAGTCTTAATATAAACCCTGACCGGTATATGGCCAAGAGGCAGGACATCTTCCTATTGAGAAGAAAATGAAAAACTAGGCAGTGTTACATAGTTTTAGTCTTTTGTGTCTACATATAGAAAAACAACTATAGAGGAGCAGACATGATAAGGTGTTCATAATGAGCAAGACAGATTTAGCCAAGGGGGTTTGACTTTCAGGGGAAGCACGAACAATTGTGCATTGAATTAGTTTCGCCTTTCTGCTAGACATACTGACATATAGACCATATGCACAATAAATACATACAAACTCAAACACAACTGTATATATGCATCCATGCAGAAGTGCTTACACCACACACACGCACGCACGCACGCACGCACGCACGCACGCACGCACACACGCACACACACACACACACGCACAGACCATGCACACTTAAGGCCAGAATGTGCAACATGTTAACTAGAGAGCACAGCACCCCCTGCTGGTGACCAGAATAATCTTCCAAATAAGAAGTACATCAATAGTCCGTCTTGAATGTATTATGTTTCAAACGCCAGACAGATTTAGACTACTGAGGCAGTGTGTGTTGCTCAGGTCATACCAGCTTGGATTTTAACCCATCCTTCTTTGGTTGCTATGGAGTGTCCACTATTGTTTGAAAAGACAAATTCAAATTACCTGTAGTGTAGACATATTTATGATATCATGTTATGATGGCCAGAAGCTATACTGTGCCACACACACACACACACACACACACACACACACGCACTGGAAATACAGTCACATTTCCCCAAATTCCTTTTTTTGAAAAGGCTGTGGGACCACCACAGATGGTCTCGGAGCTACTTGGCTTGTAGTGGACTGTGCATATAAGATGCTGTGATGTGCGCCTGCCAACAGACAGACAAACAGAAGGACGGCTGGACAGAGAGGCAGCATTCATTATCTCCACATTGACTGCTGCAACAATGGGCGACTTGATCCCCCAGGCGCATGGCCCACTTTTGTTCAGCCGCACACGCACACACGCGCACGCACGCAAACACATGAAGCACGCAAACACACGCATGCACGCACACAACTATCACAACCATGTTATACTGCCATTCAATGTGACAATCACAAGTCCTACTTAGCGTTGCTCTTATAGATTGAGGGGGCGGGGCATCTTTGGAAGGATAGACAAAGTGAAACTGTGGCCTACTGAATCTCTTCCCCCCCCATCTTGTAGGCTACTACCTGACATCCAGAGACATAAGGTGGGATGTTAAATTGACCTCATTATCCTGTCTACACTTGAATATTGATCAGTTATGCATGATATTCTAAATTATGCATGCTGAGTATGCATTATGCATAATGCAGACACCTTTAGGCACCTGGAGACAGGAGCGCTGGCAAATGGGAAAGTTGGAAGAAGCAGATGAGGGATAATAGAGATGTATTCTTTCTGTTAAGTTCTCTTGCAGGAGCTTTGATTCTGATTCAATTTAAAATAATGGCCTTTTCTTTAATGTACATACTGTATTGTGTGTGTGTGGACTCTCTTTACTCAGCTTGGTACGCTCTCACACCTTTCACCTCATTATAATCTGTGTGACTATTACTACATAATGACAGGCAGAAGAAAAGGCATTGTTTGAAATATAAAAGAACAGGGCAGCAGGCGCTTAAAGGTCAGAGAGAGCTCTAAAGAAGACACGCCGAACGGTTTGCTTTGTAGTGGGCCGGCCATTATTGGACGTAACTGTGAATTAGTAGCAGACTTTGAAGGATAAGCCCAACGATAGCAGAGGAAGAGCAAGGATATGACTAGTATTTGGCAAGCAACTGTTGCTGATACTGCACTGTGGTAAAGCCGGCTGACAACTCTCTACAGTACATACTGTAAGACTATAGAACCAGCCATTAGATGATGGGTGGATTCATGCCGGGAGTTGACATCAGGTAAACTAGGAGCGGGAAACCAATCACACAAGGTGCAATTGAGACACTTGGCCTCAATTACAGTAGAATTACGGTGTGGTGTGGGAGCAGATGAGCTCCGTCCCAAACCCTGTTGCCGCTGAAATTGGAGTACTGATGAGGAGCTTTGATTGCATTTGCAATGCACCTGTGTGTGTGTGTGTATGTATGTGTGTGCATATACTGTAAGCATTTCTCAATGACGTCCTAGAATTCATCATTTTTTCAGAGCCTGAAGGGTAAGACATTCCATTGGGTTTATATTTAGACTCATTGGCAGCTATTTAACGCTCAGGTAACTATTTGCCAGCAATACTCAACATACAATGCGATGGACTGTATAATACATAATTATTATACAGATACCTTGAACAAACTCTTGTCATAATTGGACTGTAAGACAATTCCACATCATTAACCATCATTTTGAGTAAGAGAACATATCAAGTCATCTGGCAAGACTGCAGCTTATGCATTTGGTAGAAAGCAGCCTCCCTGCACGACTGTCATGACATCCTCTTTAGTGGAACTCACACTCTGGAATTTGCATGTAGTATTGTGTGGAAAGAACTCATGTTTTCACATCTTCAGCTTTGAGTTCTGATTTGCCCAACTCAGTTAACATCGCTAGTGGTCAAGGCCTACTGTTACATTAAGGAGGGTGTTTAGGAAGTGAACTGTACAACACAGACGTTCACATTACGGCCTAATCTTAAACATATCTTTGAGAGATGCTTTGATAATAGGCAGCACATTACTGTATATTCTATGATGAGCTTCTTTATCTTCTTTCTGCTTTCAGCACTATATTATTATCTAAAATGGGGGGGGGGGGTAAAATGTTGTCAATGTATTCAGAGATTAAATGCCAGGGTGAACTTTCAGCCACCATCATTTTGTCTACCTCAATTTATTTTATGTGAATTACACCACCTTCTTGGAAATTTAAAACGATGCAGAATCAATAAGAAATGTGTGTCTGTGTGTGTGTGTGTGCTGGCAGAGTGAGTCATAGTTAATCTTGATCAGTCCTACTAGCATCACATCAGAGGATGTGATAGTGAATAAGCGCTCAATAGCCATTGACCACAGAAGTTGCGTACACGCTACAGGGCAGAGAGGTAGATATGTGTGTTATTGTGACATTTCAACAAGTTGTTAAATGTGAATAAAAGGATTAGAAATTGTGTGAATGTCCAATGGGCAGGGTGGTATTTCCATATATGTAATTATCTGCATGTACATGGGTAATACCAGTTAGTGTTTTGCCTCTAACCACCAGGAAGTCCCTCAGATCGTACTCCCATGTTGCGAATTCTAAGCATGTGATTAGTCGACACACACACACATACACGCACGCACACACACACACACACACACACACACACACACACACACACACGCTCAGGTGCACTGCTGGGGCATTGGGATTAGTCCCAATTGTTGTGTGTGTGTGGTACCCACCTTGGCATGGCTGTGTTCCCTGTGGCCAAATAACACGCACATCTCCTACAGTCTCTCTATGCCTTGGACAATGGCTGTGTAAACATGCACATATCTATCTCACTGTTGGAATTGACATTTTTTATGAATGTGTAATTTGTAATGTTACGACATTTCGATGTTGTCACTGCATGCTGCTATCATACGGCATGCTATTATTATTCACAAGGGCCCACTTCTCACCCCCCCTCTCTCTCTCTCTCTCTCTATCACTCTCTCTCTCACTCTCTCTCTCCATCTCTCTCTCTCTCTCTCCTTCTCTCTCTCTCTCTCTTTCTCTCTCTAACTCCACCTAGGTTCTACTGGGACCTGCTGATGTTGCTGTTGATGATGGGCAATCTGATCATACTGCCAGTGGGCATCACCTTTTTCAAGGACGAGAACACCCCTCCCTGGATCATCTTCAACGTGGTCTCCGACACGCTCTTCTTGGTCGACCTGGTCCTCAATTTCAGGACTGGCATAGTCAAGGAGGACAGCACCGAGATCTTGCTGGACCCCAGGTCAGTAGGTGGTGGGCTACTGATATAAACGTGGTTCTAAACCTGACCCGTCCACACTCAAGGGGATTGCAAGACACACTGGGTGACACGCTTTTTAGATGTTTTAACTCTTTGCTTTTTAAATTGTACTTATTTAAAATGTCTATTTAATCATTACATCAATAAATCAATTAATTATGTTAGTTATAAAAATATATTTTTTAATATAGTTTATTACTTGATTTGTGTCGCTAAACGCTTCATAAGCGGCCTGTGACCCACATGCTGGTTCAGAGGGGTCATGGGTCAAAAGTAGTAGAATGGGTCCTGTATTAATAGTTGATGAAGGGAGGTGTGTTTTTCTGTTTGTGTGTGATCTGAAACACTGATACGACACCAAAGGGTGTCACAATTTAGCCATCTGCCAGGGGGTGAGCGTTCAAACAAACAAGCGCTCCGTGGCATTCGTAGAGTGGACCTTCTGCTGTCATCCTTCCTTGTGAATATTAACAAAGCAAGCTTTATTCATACAAATGCTAGCATCACTGTGCAGAGATGGTAGTATGCAAATGAAAGCACTGGTACTACGTCAGTGGAAAGGCTCACAGTCCCACGAGGGGTCTTATGTTAACTATGTGCATTGGAACAAACAGATTGAAAGTTGTGTAAATAATATAGATGTGTACATACTGTACAAATAATGTGTGCACATTTAAATATACAATGTAGCACATGGTTGTTTATATAAAGTATATTTCTATGGCATAAACTTGTGTTGATCTGTGAGATGGGATGGAGTTCTGTTCAGTTCAACTTTAACTTCTTCAAATACAATCAATCAAAATACAAAGACGAACCATTTAAACACATCAAACATCACGTCCTTGCCCGGGGGGAGACGCAGGTTATGGGGGTGTAATTTGTTTCCATGTGAAATGTTGTGAAATGAATGAAGGTTGTAAAGCCTTTTGAGACTGTAATGTGATTAAGGGCTAATATTGGCTTGACCTTACTTGACAACAGTACATGAAAAACTGGTATCAACGTCACATGTATATCGTAGGCACTACAGCCAATACCTGAGCTGGGATCCATTTCCACGTAGAGACACTTGTGTTGGGGGCTACTGTGTTCCACAGGGCCATCCGCCAGCGCTACCTGAAGAGCTGGTTCCTGGTGGACTTTGTCTCCTCCATCCCGGTGGACTACATCTTCCTCATGGTGGACCTGGAGGCTCGGCTAGACTCAGAGGTCTACAGAACGGCCAGGGCGCTGCGCATCGTCCGCTTCACCAAAATACTGAGTCTGCTGAGGCTGCTCCGCCTGTCCAGGCTCATACGCTACATACACCAGTGGGAGGAGGTCTGAACCGGCCCAGGGAACATAGAGGAGGGGGGGCGGGGGGTTAGACAAAGAGCTCTGTGTGTGTATATGCCTGTAGAATTTTATATAAAATATATGATATACTGTATATTCACATTCATACAGTACTCTAATAACGTGGCACCACGTTTAACGACGGCTTATGTTCTCACTAGTGTGCATGTGCACTGATAATTAACTGTCGAGTTCTTCAGGGCTGGCCCGAATACCATTTTTTGAGTTTCAAAGTTTCAGTAGTGACTAATAGCAAATAGAGAAAGCTTTGTTTGGAGGGGTGGCCGGGCAATGGGAGGCTCGGACATGAGACCACATGAAACAATACTCATGTAACCTGTGAAATGATTCAAGCTAGCCGTCAAAAGGACTGTATGCGGGCTTGTGCTCATGAGTCTAAATAGCGCAGCTTTTGTCAGACCAACGTACTTAAACTTTGAGGTAACTAGGCTACTGTGCTCACCTAAGACTCATATCTATCCACTGATACATAATCTGCCATTTGATAACAATCAAAAATACTCTTGTTATAATGGCAAAGGTCCAGACAATCCAATTCAGTCAAATATTTAGTCCACAATACATTAGATTCATATGTTCTGTCTGCACAGACTGCTGTTGCATTCATTTCATATTATGCCGAGTTCACACTACACAACTTTCAAAGTAGAAGTAGACTAATAAAGGCCTATCCCTCCGTTGCAGCATTTGCACCTCTTTAACATGGAGCCTGTACATTTCTCAAAATATTCTTTCATTAACAATATTTTCGACCACTTATGTGGTTAGAATTGATTCAAGTCAGTTGAATCAAATATGAAGCTAAGGGATACGTGTTTCAGAGACTGCACTGAACTGCTTGTTTCTTCAAGCAGTTCAAATGTTTACAAAGTCGTTCTTGTCTTGTCCTTGTATTGCATCTCATTGGATGTAGTACGTCGCTGCTGTCAGAACTCTGCTCATACTACAGGATCTGGACTCCCTAACAGGTCCATATATGTAACCTGCAAAATATCCAGTCGGGCTTTACGAAGCATCGTCGACATGTCAGCAACACTCTCAGCTCGCGTTGTAAGCAGTTCACACTACGCGTTAGTCGCTCAAGGAAGCGAGCTGTGATTCCCCTCCGAGCTGGGGTTTTTGTCTGCGAGCTCAAAAAACTGTCCGGCATACGTAATATTCCAAATTTTAGTCATACTTGTAGTTTGTAGTTTGCAATCTAGCCCTAGATTTTTAAAATAACTTACAAAATAGTTTTCCAAAATAAATAATTATAATATTTAGTATTTTGTTGATGTGCAAACCAACCCCCTTTTAACCAGGTATAGTGGGTTTGAATGTAGTCTGGAAAATGGTTAAACAATGACCATAAACAATAGTCCCCTCTTCATGCATTTCCCCTCCTGGTACCAGATCTTCCATATGACCTATGACCTGGCCAGTGCCATGGTGAGGATAGTCAACCTGATTGGTATGATGTTGCTGCTGTGTCACTGGGACGGCTGTCTGCAGTTCCTGGTTCCCATGCTGCAGGACTTCCCTATGGACTGCTGGGTTTCCAAGAACAATATGGTGGTAAGCCTGTGTGTGTGTGTGTGTGTGTGTGTGTGTGTGAGGGGGGGTCTACAGGTGATGTTTGATAGGCCCTGCAGTTAAAAGGCATATCTCAGCTTGTTTGAACAGTGACATTATGTATTTTGTATGTGGACTTAAAGGCATATTTGGTTAGAAATTTGGGTTATGTATTGTGTATGTGTTTGCGTGCACGTGTGTGAGTGCGTTTGTGATAGCATAATTATTTGGTCAGGTATTTGTTTGCTCTCTATCTAATTGGCTCATGCAGCAACATGTCTATTTGGAATATAGTTCACTATCAGCCCAACTATAAAAATCTGCCAATTAAAAAGCACAGACACACACAAACAATCAAAAACCTATAGGGACTGCTTCTTTGCAATTTTGTCATGGGTGTGAGAACACAGACACAGGCACCAATGGACACAGATACACAGCTCGGATGAAAAGCTGACTCACATCTCCATCGTTGCCGGGGAGACTGTCGCTAGACTAGGGGATGCTGGGAGTTTTCCCTGGAGAAAGCTCCCTCACCTGGTGGACTATTACCATACGAGCAGGGTGTCGTACACACTACAGCAGCGGTGTGGTAGCAGTCTTACGCTACAATGATTTTTCTTTCACAGCCTGTAGCAGGAGCCTCTCTTGTGTAATTACTTAGTGGTGTGGAAGCAGGGTGGAAGCAGGGCTGGTAAACACAATGGTCACGTTTTTGGTGAGCATGAGGACCACCGAAACGATGCTGGAGTACAAGCACCTGTATAAGCTCACTGGGTGAAGAGCAGCTCAAAAAAGCTGCACCCTGGCAATTAACACTTTCATCTTGACTTCTCTCTACCCTCTCTCCCCTTCTCTCCCTCTCTTTCTCTCTCTCTCTCCCTCTCTCTCTCTCTCTCTCTCTCCCTCCCCCTCTCCCTCTCCTGACGCCTGCAGAACGACTCTTGGGGAGTGCAGTACTCCTATGCTCTCTTCAAGGCCATGAGCCACATGTTGTGCATTGGCTATGGCGCCCAGGCCCCAGAGGGAATGACGGATGTGTGGCTCACCATGCTCAGTATGATCGTGGGGGCCACCTGCTACGCCATGTTCATCGGACACGCCACAGCGCTCATACAGTCCCTGGATTCGTCTAGACGGCAGTACCAGGAGAAGGCAAGTGTACTGTAGCGTGTTTGAGTAATTCCTGGATTCACCCCTACAAAGATGTGGAGCTTCGTCCCTTTGAAAAAACAATGTTCCTGAATATGGTTTACTGCCGAGTTGTACCTAGCGCTTTCAATTGTTAGCTATGATGGTGGATTAAAGTGTACTTTGCTTGTGTTTCTACAGTACAAACAGGTGGAGCAGTATATGTCGTTCCACAAACTCCCGGCAGACGTACGTCAGAAGATCCACGAGTACTATGAACATCGCTTCCAGGGCAAAATGTTTGATGAAGAGAACATACTGGGGGAGCTGAGTGAGCCCCTGAAAGAGGTAAGCACGCACCCACGCGCACACACACACACACTTTGGCTTTTTTCTTCTCCTTCTAATCTTTTAACATTCTCTGTCCCACTTCATGCTGATTTCCCCTCCATTTTCAGGAGATTGTGAGCTTTAACTGCCGGAGCCTGGTAGCCAACATGCCGCTCTTTGCTAACGCCGACCCGAACTTCGTCACCGCTGTGCTGACCAAGCTACGCTTCGAGGTGTTCCAGCCTGCAGACTTCATCATCCGCGAAGGCACGGTCGGGCGGAAGATGTACTTCATCCAGCATGGGCGCGTAGGCGTGCTAACGCGTGGCAACAAGGAAACCAAGCTCAGCGACGGCTCATACTTTGGAGGTGAGTCCAGCAGGAGAGGCATCAGAGGGAGAAAGAGAGTGGTCAGATTATATCAGTGGCCCTTGCCTTGGAAACCCTCTGAAAGCTACCATTTTATATTTAAGAAGACTGGTTAAATGATGTTGCAGAGGTAGCATGAGGCGTAGCTTTGTCAATGTGGTTGATGTGGCGGGACATGGACACAGCCAGTTGTGTGCCAGTTAATTTCCCTGCCTCTCTGAAGCTGGCACCCCATATGATAAAATACGTTTTTCAATTAGTCTGTGCATCGTTTGTGCACGCAAAATAAAAGATTGTGCACAAATCGTTTTAGAGAAATTATACATGAGGTTTTTTGCAATGGTGTGATGCCTCAGCCTCTTACTAATGGTAAGTTGATTTTTTACTTATCACATCAGTTTGTGCATCATCTGTGCATGTTTGTGCAAACAAAACAAACATTAGTGAATCAATATTTTAGGAAAAATTGAGGTTTATTTTATGTAAACAGATGATGTCATCGTCCTCCCAATTGTCTCATGCTGGAATGGGCTGAATCATGTAAATTTAACCTTGTTACTCCTCTTAAACAGCGTGCGCACACATGTTTATTTTGCATGCACAAATGATGCACAAACAAATTGAAATAATTCCTATCATATGGGCTGCCAACTTCACAGAGGTTATTTCCCATCTGTGTAAGGTTAGGTATACTGGTGGGTAAACAGTTGTGTGTGCATAGGGTACATGTGTAATGCTGGTGGTTTCACTTCTGCTTGGAGCTACCTACTGTATACGACACTGAAACCAATTACTGTAAAAGTTCTTATTTTACCATAGAATAAGTTATAATTGGCTACTTACAGGATACCACATTACACTGTAGGAGGTAGTTCCATGAATGATTGTACATGGTAGGTGGTGTGCTGCTGTTGGACCTCTTCCAGCTACAGTACCATAATGTTATGAGCAATGCACAGCAATAGGTAGTCAATTTAGCAGCGGGTGCCCATTTTTATAGTGTCCGCATAAAGAACAGAACATTTTGTGATCTACGCAGAGATCTGTTTGTTGACGCGTGGTCGGAGGACGGCCAGCGTTCGCGCGGATACATATTGCCGCCTGTACTCTCTCAGCGTGGACAGCTTCAACGAGGTGCTTGAGGAACACCCTATGATGCGCCGCGCCTTTGAGACGGTGGCCGTGGACCGACTGGACCGCATTGGTAATGTATATCTGTTTGTTTTGTTAGTTTGACCTCAGTTATTCTTCAGGGCTTCGGCCATTAATAAGCACACTCGGCTCACTTGCAACATTCAGCTCTTTGACCTCTGCTGGAGGTCAGCACTAATCTGTGAAAGTCAGCAACAAAGCAAGGAAAAGCTGAAAGCAGGAAAGACCGATGGCCAGGAACGATGAATGAAACCACTGTTGCCTAGGCTACCATTCATTCCTATTCTGTAATGCCTTGTAGTTCTTTGTATATCATTGTGCCTGTGGGCGTGTCATGGCCTTGTCTCGCGTATAGGCAGGAAGAACTCCGTACTCCTCCGGAAGTCCTCTCAGTGTGGCTCAATGGCGGGGGGCAGTATGGGCCGCGGCGGAGGTCGAGGAGGGGGTCCCGGGGCCGGCGGCGCAGGAGGAGGAGCCTCCATGTCCATGGGGGGCCTGGGGTCCTGCGACAGCATGCTGGTGCAGCAGATCGTCAAGCACGACAGCATGCCCACCATGCAGGACGCCTTCGCCGCCGCGGCCGCCGCGACAGCAAGGGGCGGACCCATGGGGGCGAGCGGCACCGTGTCCCCTAGGCCGCGGCCCGTGATCTGGGCGCCGCTGGTCCACGCCCCGCTGCAGACAGCGGCCGCCACCACCAATGTGGCCATCGCCCTCATGCACCAGCAGCAGCAGCACGCTCTGGGAGGGGGCACCCTGTTCCTGCCCTCCCCTCTCATCTCCCCATCCCCATCCTCCTCCACGTGCTTCCCCCTGTCTCCCCCCCGCGCGCCCGTGCTGCGGCCCTCCGTCAGCTCCCTCATCGGCATGATGGGAGTTGGGGGGATGGGCGCCGTGCCCCCCAGAGGGGGGTTCCCCGCTTCCCCGTGTCCCATAGGCATCCCATCGTCGTCGTCACCGCACGCTGCTAAAACCCCACCTGCCCCGCCCTCTTCGGTCCCCACCTCCGTTCAGCTAGGAAGGACGCTGCACTACAGCCTCCGCCTCCAATCAGAACACCCCCACACCATCGGTGGACCTCTCGGAACCCCGACGGGAGGAGGAGGAGGAGGAGGGGCCGCCACCACTTCACCCCTTCACAGGGGAGCTGCAGCCGGCTCCGCACCCTACTCTGGGACTCCGACGGACGCCTATGCAGGCCAGCAGGGGGCCAAAGAGGCTCTGCTGCGTCACGGAGGTGCCGGTTCCCAGGGCCTCCCCGCGCTGGGTAGGCTCACCCAGGAGGCCCGGCTCCTCTCGGCCTCACAGCCCACTCTGCCTCACCGCTCGTGGGCCGCAGGGGTGCAGCCACACCCTCCCCTCTACCGCAAGGCATCCGGCGGGAATCTGCTCTCGGCTCCCTTCCTGGCGGGTCAGCTAGCCCGGGGCGGCAGCGCGGGCGTGCTGAGCTCCGTGCCGATGCCGATGCCAATGCCCATGCCCATGCCCGCGCTCTACGTGCACGTCCAGCCGGCCTTCTCCACCGCAGCCGTCCCACAGACACATGTGGCCGCGCATGTGCCCCCGTCTGCCTCCTCCTCCCCCCCTCGGCAGACATCTCGCTCCTCTGCCACCCCCTCACCCACCCCCACCCCGCCCTCCCCCACGCCCGCACTCCGCCCAAAGCTGACCCTGCTCGCCCCCTCGCGCTCCTCCTCTCCTCCACCTTGCTCCAGCCCCCGGCCCAAGCCCATGCCTCCACCCTCTTCCCACTCCTCACCGCCCCCTTCCTCCTCCTCCTCCACTCCCCCTCTGCCCAGCGGCCCTCAGATGCATGGGCCCAGGCCATCCCTCTCCTCCTCCTCCTCCCCTCCCTCCCCCCGGGGCAGGACCTCCAACACCCCACCCTCTCCTTCCCCGCTGTCGGGACCCAGCCCCTCCCCGACCCCCGTCCCATCGCCAACCCCGACACCCACGCAGTCGTGTGCCCTCGCCCCTGTGCTCCCACAACCCCCAGCTCCTCCCCCGTCGGCGTCTGCCGTTACTCCCTGTCAGCCCACTCCTGCGGTTCCCTGTGCGAGCAAACCCCCCAGTCCCGAGGCGCCCAGACTAGCCAGCTCCACCCTTGGCAAACAGATCCCGTCTCTCCCCTCTGTCGCGCCCCTGAGTAGTTCCAGCACTCCGTTCAAGATCAAGTTCTCGGTGCATCCTGTAAAACAAATCGCTCCCGTTCTCCCTGCCAAACTGACCCGTGCAGCGACGTCCCCGACAGCCCCAACCGCCAGTGTCCTATCGGCCTCTCCCTGTCCCCCGAAACAAACACCAGCCCAGAGTCAGTCCTCTAAACTCAATACTCCCTCCGGCCCTGCCAGTACCTCTCTGGCCTCTAGCACCACACCCACTGAGACAGTGCCAGCGGCCTCCCCACCCCAGACAGCATGTTCCACTGCCTCTCCTGCCAGCGCCACCTCCCCTAACGCGGAAAAGAAGGACCACCAGGTGGCCATGGCCAGAAATGACTCAGAGGGACTAAGACACAAGCTGCCTGCAAACATGTAAAACTGGCCCTGGCGGTGGACCATGAGTTGTTGTGGGTATCCAGAATAGCTGCTGACGCTAAATTTCATTTTTGCACTTAGCACACATTCTCACCAAACATTTTCATGCCTAGCATATACGGACACTTGGCATTTGGTTTGCATTCACTCCAGAATGTGTCGAAGAACACTCCATAGGGCTGTCAATTACGTAACATTGAAAGACTTTATTGGGCTGTTGATTTGGAGAGGGTTAGAGTAGAATGTTCACAACATGAAACCTGAAATTTGTACATGTATAAACACAATACAGTATGTGATTGTTGGAGCAGCCATGGATGCTGATGTGGAAATAAGCAATAGTAAGCCAGAGCTGACCTGTGGACCTTAAGTCTCCATTCTCTGGATATTGACATAAAACAAATGAAGAGTTCGGGTGCAAAAACGTCCATCTTACATCTTCTTTACATCAGCAACATTTAAATAATTTGTTACATTTTTGGAAGATATAACTTTTTATTCAGTGACACACCGCCTTTTCTTTGTAATAAAGTTGAAATGAGTAAACCCAAATATGGGAACCTAATAAATAATGCTGTTTTAAGTTGCTAATTGTTACTTTGTTTCCCAGATGGACTTAGAAGTTTTTGCATATCCACTCTTCTAATATGCTTGACTTTTGCGTCACACACATTGTTATGAGAAATATGACAACCATAACAAGGACAAAAAAATAATTTTGCTGCTGGAAAGGAAGAAAGCCTAACATCTTTTAAATGCAGGCAATAGAAAAGGCACTTCCTGGTTCCACCCTCACCAAAGTGTAATATTTAGTCATCAGAATATTCACTTTAAAGATATAGAGTTTAACTATTAATGTAAAGGTAATAATCATACAAAACTAAATTATTATTATTAAGAGCAGATTTACTAGTAGTGTTGTTGTCCCAGTGTGTGGTTTTTAGTTTTGGAGCAAATTAAACTCTTAAACGTACATGTTCTAAGAACTATTGTAAAATAATGTGTGTTTTTGTGTAACAGTTAATACTGCTCTCCTTAATGTGGCTAGGAATTGCTTTTGTTTGTTGTAAATATGTGCCTCTTAGCCAGTGTATGCTACTTATCCACCAGTGTGTCTTCTGTCTCCGGTTTCCCCTTTCGCCTCTTTTCACAGCTACTAAAGCAACAAGCTCACACTTTTTCATGTATGTCAATGTCTGTTTCATTGCTACTTATCACGATCACTAGTTAATAAAAAAATGAATCAGCTTGCCCCCATTCATCAAAGTCTTTACCATTTGCAGTTGTATTATCATTTGTATAGTGTCTTGGTGGGTGGAAGTAGCGATGAAGTCTTTAGGGCAGTGTTTCCAAACCCTGGTCCTCAGGGAACACTGCCCTGCATGTTTTAGATGTTGCCTTGCTCCAACACAGCTGATTCAAATGAATGGCTC
>JAODLL010000008.1:2723474-2734703 GCA_026546735.1 Forbesichthys agassizii
ATATAGGTATATGTATATATCTATATGTATATATATTTGATCTCTCTCTCTCTCTATGTTTCTCATAGCACTAATATTTCTCACCCCAGGGATATTTTTCCATGGGTCAATTGCAGCAGCCTATGCATTATCTATGTCATTTTTTGTCTCTGAAATATATATTTTTGGAGATGGCCATGGGAAATATATTATAGTATGTCATTACATAATAAAGAACAGTCTGCACATCTTTCAATCTCACCCTTAGAGTATGTCCTGATTATAAATCACTCATCATGGCTACCTTGACTGAGATTAAATAAGATTAAGAATCAGTGCCTATGCCTATACACTCACTCACACACACACACACGGATTCCACGCAGATAAAATTATATATTTCACGTTTCATAGCCATACACGCCCCTCTCTCTCTCTCTCTCTCTCTCTCTCTCTCTCTCTCTCTCTCTCTCTCTCTCTCTCTTAATTGACATTATTAATTAACAGGCTACTCTGTTTCTGATAAAGGCCTATAAAATAATAATAATTGTATTGTATTTTATTGTAGCCTAATGTTCTGTGCAAAATCTGAAATCACGAATTTTTCAGTCTTAGCTATAACGAAGAAGACTACAGGTTGAGAACGTGAGAAGCGCACCCTGGATTTGTCCGGTATCAGCTTTCAGAGGGTACAAAACCTATCTAGAGCGAGTGCACGCACGGCAGTTCTCCAAATGGTCAAACAACGGTGGGTGCATTCATGCAAAAATAAACAGTTGCGATTCTTGCGAATAGGCTACACGCTTGCGGTTGTGTGAAATTGGATGCTTGCGCAAATGGCGTCTACACGAGGTAAGAGCGATATCCTGCATTTTGCTGTGCCAAATGACCTGGCTTGATCCGTCAGAATAGTCTGACATCTCTGTGATTTGTTTGTTGTAATGTTCTTGACCACTTTGACGTGGAGGTATAGAGCCATTTGCTTCTGTGTGCTGCATCATACCTCATATCAAATAAAATCTAAAGAGGACCACTGCTAGGCCCTCTGTTATACTGTATATTCACAAAGTACAGACAAAGATAGAAGTCATTGGGTGAAAATACATTTGCAGATCTTGAGTGTAAAATCAAATAGCGGTCACTATTTAAATGATTATACGGCAATGTCAATGCTTTAGTAGCCCTACTTTGTACAGTACCTTATCATCTGAAATAGAGGATTGCAATGTGTCACTTTAATGTTTCCTTAATGTCTTTTTCTAAGATGTGCTGTTACCAACAGTACCTCCAGTCAGCAGAGAGGGGGACACCTGCGTGAAGAACAGACCATCTGTGATGTGGACAGTGCCATTGAGTGTGTTTGATGGGTGAGATGTTATATAGAGACACACAAGGACACACGCATACAGTGTGCTTACACATACTAAAGACCACTGTAAAATCGAGCTATGCTGAAGAACATATCGCCACTGAGTTCAATGGGTAGTGAATGAGTACAGACAAATAGCAGTATAACATTCATAAATAACCGCTAGTTGGAAAGTGTGCCAGGCCCATTTATCTAAATAATATTAATTTAGATACTGATTTATTTAGTTGACACTATTTGCCACTTATTCTGTATGTTTGTCTGAGCAGTGTTTTGTTTCTGTATGGTATAAAATATCGCAGCTGCAATGACGCCACCTCCACATTACCTCCCTGCACCGGTATGGAGCCATTTGGCCAAGAGCAGCAAGTGTTGTTATGTTTCACCATGCTACTACACCAATGCCATTGTTTGGTGTTGCCTGCCATCAGCGGACAAGGGAGATGTTTTCCCAATGAGAATTTTAAGTCTTAATAAATAAAGCAGAGCAAAGAAAGGTTAATGGATGTAATCTGACAAGCAGGGCTATGTGACATTAACAGAGAAAGCCAAGCTGTGGCCTGATTTTAAAGCTCCACAGATCAATACTTGGCTCTATTGATGTGTCCACACAGGGGCTGTCACATCACAATCATGAATTAACAACACTGTGACTCTCCAAAAAGTGCCTTGTCTATTGCCACATTAGAGGTGTCATATGTTGGGTTGGTTGTGGTCATGTTCATTTACAGAACATAAATACAGCAAAGAAGGCATTTTATCATATGGCTTATTTAATTATACTGAAATCATATTCCTGCAAACCCAACCTATGCTAATGACACCTGATATAGCCAGGTGATCTGGGTGGGGTTGGGGAAGAGGTGATGATGATGCAGGAAGGAAGGATGCACTGAAAGTGAGAAGAAGAGAGAGAGAGAGAGAGAGACAGAGAATTTGCATGTGTGCACGTGGGTCTCTACGGGCACATTTCATTCCGAGCATGTGTAGAGTCTAACTGCTCTGTGGACACTTAACACTGTCAAGACAACATTGTCATATCTGCCTCGCTATAAAATCAAGTGTACAGGACCACTGACTAGGCCCCCTTTTATACCACATAATCTAGGCTATATATAGCCCCAAAGCACAGACAAAGATGGAAGAAGTCATTATAAAGAAACGTATGAGGGAATTTTGAGTGTAAAACCAAATTGATAATATCGTCACTATTTATATTCATGTAAGTTATTAAAGACAAGGATGAAAGAGAGGAGAGGAAGAGAGGCAGTGAAAGATGGGAGGCCCTTATTAATACAGGATCAACATGCAAATACAAAGAAAGACGCCAGTCAGCCGTAGGTGGGATTCGAACCCCAGACCTTTCTCTCAGATTCAGTAGATCATAGTGGAATGCCCCAGCACAACAAAATGCCCCAAATATGCAGTGTACAACAAAATCCACATTGTAGACAGTGTGCTGCTTAGTAGTTTATCAGCCAAATAACTGATAAGTTAATAAGTGATGTTTATGTCCTACGGCTCAGGGATGCTTAACAATAGTGTGCACATGCAATTATCTTGACTATCTGAACCTGTCTTGGAATTAGAACTTAAATTGAGCTTATCAGGTGGTTATAAAAGGCCATAAATGTATGGGTGTTATCAAATGACAGTCAGTCAACCATGTAACCTTGTAAACCAAGGTTACATGGTTTTAAACTTGCATGTACATTATACATGCACATGCACAGCCACCCCCCCCCCCCACACACACACACACACACACTCTGTCCTTTTCCTACACCACCTCACATAGTGTTGTCATCAGCTGTGCCACTGGCTTTAGTTTGACTTCAGAGCCATTAGAATCAGTCTAGAGCGCTTGGAAATTGTGGTGTTCCAGTCCGGTAAATCTAACACGTGGTCAATCAGCATCGTATTAGCTACAGGTGTGGTTTAGGTGTGATGAAGGAGACTTGAACATATTGAAAATAACAATGGCAGGTCCTATAGAGGTTAACGTAAAGGCTGCAATATAGCATCAGTTTTATTAGAATTTATTAGAAGAGCATCGAACTGCACTAAAGTATTTTCTTGATGTAAAATATGTGTTTCTCCTAGTTATCTTCTGCAAGAGTGGATTGCAACAGGCTCTGCTGGTTCACAGGTTTGTCCAATCACCTGCCAAGTATTTTCAATGGACGGCTCCCCAGATTGACGTGTCTAACATACAATATATCTGGCATGTCAGGTTACCACCTTATACCATTTAAATGTGTGTGTCTGAGTTTGAGTGAGTTTGTCTGCCTGGCTCAATTAGTCAAACCATGTCAGACCATGAACACATCTGTCCATAGACGTGCAGTCACATACTACACACACCAAAAGTGGTATGTTTTACATATGAAATGGGTAAAATGCTCTTTCCCTTTATACTTGGATAACTAGAGTATTTTAGTATAATATAGAAGTATAAGAACAGCCCTGCTTGGAGTATCATAAGTGATATATGGCTTATTTGAGAGACTTATCATGCATTTTTACTGCATCAATATGATTTTTATATTGTAGTATAAACAACGTGTGTGCGTGTGTGTGTGTGTGTGTGTGTTTGCACTTCCCTGATGGCAGTGCATTCTTATGTAAAAAATTTGAGGATTAGCAAGTTAATTTACAAAGATTATCAGAGTCATGATAACAGGAGTTACAGTATTCCCAACATCCTATCACCATTAAACATGGCCCTTCATCACCACAGAATATCTTAGTTATATTTTAATATCAGATCTGCTTGAAGCATTTGTTGGTGATGTAGTGAGGCCTACACTGTGCTGTGTGGGACAACACGACTGACTGGAGACAATGTTATCTGTATGTCTGTTTATTCAACAACCTATTTTGTCTATAATGTAACTGAATGTAACTGAGCACACTTGAGTTGCGGAATTGATCATTATTGATAATGGTACCTAATCTTCTAATGCATCATTTTAGTTTATTTGTTCTCATTTGTTCTCATCTTTCTTTTAAGATGGGCACCTTACCAGAAGAAGTCTCCTGAAGCAAAGCAATAGAAGCCACTTGACGAACTGAGAAAACAGAGCATAAAAAAAAAGGAAAGAATTAACAAGTCGCCCTATCTTGGGACCAGCTCCAATAAGTTCTGGTCACCATGGCTAGAGGGAGAGAAAACAGCACCCTTGTGAAGATGAATTCATATGTCTCATCTCACTTTAGGAGGGACCTCTTTCCACATTTTTACATGTTGTAGACATTTTCTCTCCCGGTTTAACTGGCATTTCTTCCTGTGCATGTGCGAACATTCAGCAGTAGCAGCTCCCTGTTGGTGATGAGTCAAAGGTCAGGGGTCAGGGTTTAGTTTGGGTCTCTCCAGAGACAAGATGTGCTACCATTAAGGTTATAGACTGGTGCTTATGGAAGGTCAAGTCAATCAGATCTCTCATTTTCACATTAGTTTTACGTTTTATGCAGGCAGAGTTTGTGCTCTGCTCTAACAGCCTCTCCTGCTGTTATTGTGTGTGTTAAGCATGTTCTCAGCATGTGTTGTCACGATCATGGTGTCAATACCATTTCTATACAAGACCCTAAAAAATATCTGTTAGTGTTTTTTGCTTTAAGCTTCTCTTTTCGTTTGGCCTAAACCTAAACTTTCAGTCTGACCCCTGACCTACAGCCACAGAGGACAGCATCAGGTGTGCACACCTTCTACCTCATTGATCCTCAATTCTTCAGACTAGCAATGTAAGATCAATATATTATACCGTAGTTCAGAATGCCTCTAAATCTGTCCCTCACACTGTACTAAGTTGTTAATCCCATGCTGACCATGTTTTTGCAGTCTGCTAGGAATTGGAGAGCACTGCTGCAATTACGGGTGTCTGCTGTGTTTCAAAGGTAATGCACTTTTTTAAAATACAGTTTATTTCAGGTTTTGCTTTTTCCTTAGAGTGCTGTTAGTATAGGAACAGTGTCTTCACTAAATTGAAACTGGCAAAAGAACAGAAACATAGAAATAGGTAAACAAACTCCAGTTGTAAAAGCTGCCACATATATGTTGTAATTTCTCTGACTTGTTGTGTCTTTTTGCCCTTCATTCCATTCGAGATTTTGGTTAAAATCACAATTGCAACTGTCTTTTCTCATTGTTTTCTCTGGCTACAGTGTTTTGGAGCTGTGAAGAGCTTGGATCGTCAGAAACAGCATGTTTGCTTGCTGTATATTGCATGGATATGAATGCTGTATTTGTACTGTAAATGAAGCATATATATGTTGGCTGTTGTAATTGTACCCATACATGATAATACCTTTGCATGCTGTCACCCAAGTAGTCCCCCGCCCCCCCCCCACACACACACACACACCACCCCCACCGATGTATGATCTAAATCAAATGACAATTTAATGTAGCATAGGATGATCCTTTTGTTATTTGAGAATGAATATAGCTTATCCCGAAAGTGTGTCTGTTGTGACCAAACTGGCCCTTTTCCTCCTTGTCTGAGCTACAATTGCTGCAAAGTGTCCCAAATGTAGACAACAAACAAGTGGAACTTCAGTTCTTCGGTGAGTTTAAGACACTGTTCTTTATGCTTGCACCTGTCAACTGACAAACCCGATTTATTGTTTGTGGAAGAACAACAAACGTTTAAGACCGAACTATCTACACAGAGGTGTAACAATGGCCCTGGATGGAGTCACCATTTGGCTACCATTGCCTCAAATGGATTTGTATGTTTCCCCTGACAAGGCGTGTTTTCTTCCATCATAAACAGTGACAGAGAAACTCTACCCCATGACTCGCCCATCCCTCTAGATTACTAAGTTAATAGTAGTATAGTGAATGATGGGAGCGGCACGTGTAAAGCGCCGCTTCAGTGCTGTGGTGGACGGACCGGTGGAGGAGGAGGAGCTGGTGAGGCTTGCACAGAGCGCTGTGCACATGGACAGGGCAGGGGGAAGTCCAACGGGGTCAGGAAGCCCAACCAGCCCCTCCCCAAACCAGGCCCGCAACGGCAAGGAACCCCCCGCGCAGGGTGGCCGGAACGATGCGCGGAGGCAGAGCCCCGTTGAAGAGACAGTGGAGGCAGGCGCTGGAGGAGAAGGCGAGGGGAGAGGTGGAAGGCGGGGGAGAGGCAGCAGCGTAGGAGGCACAAAGGAGAGCGGCCTCTCCTGGGTTCAGGATTCACCGTCGTCCCCTTCCACTGCCGGCCACCGCCACCACTGCCGCCCGCCTCGGCGCTCCAGCCAGCGGCCCCGGCAGCGCTTTGTGGGCAAGGACGGACACTGCAATGTCACCTTCGTCAACATGAGCGAGAAAGGCCAGCGGTACCTCAGTGACCTCTTCACGACCTGCGTGGACATCCGCTGGCGCTGGATGCTGGTCATCTTCACCCTCTCCTTCCTCCTGTCCTGGCTGCTCTTTGGATTTGCTTTCTGGCTCATTGCCTCCGCACACGGGGACCTCTCCGTCCGCCTTGCCCCCAGCTCTAGTGCCTCTCCTGGTGCGGAGGAGGCCAGAGGTGGGGGGCAGTCTGATGGGGGGGCTGTGAAGGAGGAGCCATGTTTCCTCCAGGTGAACAGCTTCATGGCTGCCTTCCTCTTCTCCTTGGAGACGCAGACGTCCATCGGTTACGGATTCCGCTGCGTGACCGAGGAGTGCCCCCTGGCGGTGGCGGCGGTCGTCTTGCAGTGCATTGTGGGCTGCATCATCGACGCCTTCATCGTCGGGGCGGTCACGGCAAAGATGGCCAAGCCCAAGAAGCGCAACGAGACCCTGGTGTTCTCGGAAACAGCCGTGGTGGCGCTGAGGGATGGGAAGCTCTGCATGATGTGGAGGGTGGGAAACCTCCGCAAGAGCCACCTGGTGGAAGCACACATACGAGCACAGCTACTGAAGGTAGGAGGTGTGTGTGTGCTTGCTTGTGCGCGCGTGTGTGTGCTTGTGCGTGAGTGTGCGTGCATGTGTGTGTGTGCTTGTGCGTGCGTGACATCTAGTGGTAGAAAGTCAGAGCCACTGTAAACAGACAGGGAGAGGAAAATAACTGTCGGCACTGCAGAAATCAAGAGAAATACTAGAGGAGAGAGAGTGGTAGAGAGTGAATGGCTGCAGCACACGCAGGGACTTAGTGCTGGGACCATCTGGTCTGTGGTGTGTAGTTGATGAGAGCATGTTGTCTACACCCGCAGGGGTTTAGAAGATTTATTATGGATTAATTCTCCAGGATTCTTTATTAAATGAGAACAACTGTCCTTCGGCCTCACATTTGTCCATGTTTTGTGTGTCTGTGTGTATCTATCTGCATATGCTGTGCAGTATGACCTTGTGTGAGTCATTTTATAACATTGTTTGAATGTTTGTTTTATGTGTGTAGGTTTTGTTGGGATCGTTGTTTTGTATGAAATTATTTTGGTGTGTGTGTGACACTACAATTTAGACTCTATTCTGTTCAGGTAATAGTGATGACAATTTAAAATATGAAAAATGTAGACTGGATTTAGTTTGTGGGGCTCAGACAAATACGTTTCTCAAAACTGTAGGTTAGCTGAATGATATGTCATAGCGGGGAGAATATGAGTGCAGTCAAATTCAGTTGAAAAGCACTTAACGGCGTTTTCAAATAAGCTATTTAGGGCAGAGAATGAAATTACTTTCTTAGGCCTAAACTTTCTTTCCCCTAAGAGCTTTGTTTTGCATGTCCATTAATGTTTTTTTTTTAAATCTTAATGGTCCCCCATTGTAAAGGTTTTCAGCTGTGCTGAATGGGCTGGACAAATGGTAATTTCACCAAAAGTATTCCTGACGTAATGGTAACCAATGGTAACCCATGGTATTTTTACCCTATTCTGTCACTCCCACCCATATTGCCAATCAAGAACCAACACCAAGTAACACATAATGTTCAGCTTGAAGGGAGAAAACATGGCTAACTATTGTAAAATAGAATGATGCCGATCTTTATGTGACTGGGGACCAACAGCAGTCTGTCTTTCTGTCCTTTGTACTCCCATTGTTCTCTGACCTGCTGTCAGCCGAGGGTGACCCCTGAGGGGGAGTTCCTTTTCCTGGACAATGTGGACATCAATGTGGGCTTCGACAACGGCACCGACCGCATTTTCCTGGTCTCCCCGGTGACCATCGTTCACGAGATTGACGAGGAGTCGCCCTTCTACCAGATGGACCGCAAGGCGCTGGAGGCGGACTCGGAGCTGGAGGTGGTGGTCATCCTGGAGGGGATGGTGGAGGCCACAGCCATGACCACCCAGTGCCGCAGCTCCTACCTGGCCTCCGAGATCCTCTGGGGACACCGCTTCGAACCTGTGCTCCTGGAGAGGAAAGACTGCTACCAGGTCAGAGGAGAATGAGGGAGGGGGGGCATACGGCCCTCCGCGTATGGCTCAGGCGTCTGTCATCGCCGCAGCGTCTGTCTGTGTCTGCCGAGGCTGATAATCAGAGATTACTTCACTGTAACACGGAGGACATGTTTTCATCTTGGGCATCTTGGTGTGCTATACAAGTGTAGCCTACAATATGCACGTTTACAAACAGTTAGACTGAGAAAATGAGAGCATTAAAATGTATTTGTTGTATAAATAAACTATATGCTATATAATTTAAATGGTAAAAGAACAACAAAATAATTTTATGATCCATGCACAAACAAGTAACACATAAAAAAACAAGTCAAGGGCAGGGTAGTGTATCAACTTGTAATTGGACCCAAGTGCAGATATGAGATGAAACATAAGTAGGCTTAAAATGTAATGTCTGTACAGGTTTAAACAAAGCCCGACTGAGCGCACAGAGAAAGCTAAGATAACAGGCTAGACATGACTGGACTGAAACCTTAAACATAAAACACAGAACTCCTCACTAGAGTGGGCGACAGTGGCGCAGTGGGTAAAGTGGGGTCGCTGGTTTGGTGTGTGTTTGTCCTCTACAGAGCTTTGAATGGAAGGTTGGAAAAGCGCTATATAAATGCAGTCCATTTACCATTTTAGAGAAGGATGTTTTTGGGCAGCATATCCATAGCTATATGCCAGCACTGAGGAAAATGGTACAAAGACCGTGATAGCAGGTGGCAGAAATCTGCAATAATCTTGGTGATTGGCTGGGCAGTATGCAGGGCTGGTGTGTGTGTTCTCCTGCCAGCTGTTGCCATGCCAATGGTTAGGGTGGGTCAACTCCCAACCTATACACTAAATTAATAAAGATGCCTAACTGTTACGGCACCTCCTTAATACTGTAATTAGCTGTGCATAAAAACCTCTGATAATTGCATACTGAAGTCAACTTGTGTATAATTGCACACACAGCATACACACTCAGTGATCTACACCTTTCCTGTTTTCCAGGTGGACTGCTCCTCTTTTCATCGGACATATGACATCCCCAACACACCCTTGTGCAGTGCTAAAGAGTTGACTGAGCAGGAGGAGTACATTCAGGACCCTAACTCGTCATTCTGCTATGAGAATGAAGTGGCTCTACAGCTCGTCTCCTCTGACGATGACCCCGACTGTGACCCCCACTGCCCCTCCCCTGCAACGCGGAGGCCCTCCCTCATAGAGCATGCCCACAACAATTGATCTGTTGGGATGAGCATAAATATATGCTGCTCTCTATCAATGGGCAGACAGGAACACAAGCATCGGTGTACATGAAGTGAGGGATACAGAAAGATGAATATTGACAGGGCCTACACAGGTGGACTAGCTTTGTGAATATGGTCTGGTTACACCAAGCTAGACTGGCCTACTAGTTGGCTGATGGGACCTGGTGATCTTTCACAACCATAATGGATTGGCCCCTCACTACCACGTCTGGCTACAACACCTAGCTGGCACAATGTACAACAGCACCCCTCGGTGGCTCTAACATGCAACTGCATTACCACTTGAATGAGGCAGGAAAGATTAAGTCCTTAAGTTGTGGTTGCTGTAGTAGTATAAAATTAAGTTTAATTGAACTAGATCTAGCTACAGCCAAGGACTATATCACATGATCATTTGTTGAATGTTGATTTGACATTTATGTCAAATCAATGACAAGATGTGTTTGTTTTTATACATTAAGTAAGGACAATGGGTCTTTAGTCTGAGCCATGGGTCTGTTAAAAGTCCAGTCACATTGTGTTAGAGCTAATGTAGAGCAACGTTCTCAGAGAAAGTGCAACAAAAAAAGTTCAGAAATTGTAAGCAGTTTCTTTTGCATGTACTGTATATCGCTCTGTAATTGCAGTACGGACTAACATTTTTATCATGCATACTCACATGGGATGAACGTAGAGGGCTACAGGCATTAGTATTTCGATCAGTAATTTGAGGACTTTGCTGATTGACATACCTTATTTAACATTGTGTTCTAATGTGTTTTATATTGGGAAATTAATAACGGTAAATTATTATAATATTGGAAGTGTCTTTGCTCATAGCTAGCCATTTATTATTAAGTCTAAATACAATACAAGCTTACAGGCTATATAATTGAGGACATATAGATGTCACCCAAAATACTTGTGTGGTGCCTTCGAAACAAATATGAGTTTATTGTAATTAGCACTTTTATCTATACCAATGTGATTTATTTATGTTAAATAGATTTATTTATTAACTTTAAATATATATTTGTGTTGCTTAAAAATATGAAAAACATAAGCTAAGCAAGCAAAATGTATTTATATTTGCACTTTAAAACAACAAAAAGTAGTCAGAAAGTGCTGTACAGTAAAATGCATATAAAACAAAAAATGTACGGCACAAAGAAGACCCAAATAAAACAACAAAACAACATAAAATACACACAAAACAATGAAATCACTGTCGGTTTTCGAAAGCCAAAGAGAACAGGTGGGTTTTTAGGAGCGATTTAAAAGCAGACA
>JAODLL010000008.1:2743657-2784854 GCA_026546735.1 Forbesichthys agassizii
GAGTTCCTCAAAGTGTTCCTTCCACCGCCCAATTACCTCCTCAGTTGAGGTCAACAGTGTCCCATCCTTACTGTACAAAGCTTTAATGGTTTCCCGCTTCCCCCTCCTGAGGTGGTGGACGGTTTTCCAGAAACACTATGGTGCCGACCAAAAGTCTTTCTCTATGGCTTCTCCGAACCTCTCTCACACCCGCTGCTTTGCTTCTGCTACGGGAGATGCTGCAGCTCTTCGCGCCCGTCTGTTCCTTGCAAGCGCCTCCAGTCTTCCGGAACAACATATCCCAAAAGGCTTTTTAATTATCCAATTGTAATATGCAATTCCTACACTCCAATATGTGTGACTGTCTGCCACTAGATGTCATACTAGAGTACTGGCATCAGACCAAAACAAATGCTTTGTTGGACACACATACCGGTATGCACTAACATGCATGTCCAGCTGGCACAGCTATGAAAACAACACTCAGGGGGTGTTTGATGTCATACTCTAAGGATTTGCTATATGTATACATGGAAAATGGTTGTTTGCTGCTACCTGATTGATTTAATATTTAAAATGGAGCAACTTTTCATATCTAATTTTGACTTTTAAACTAATCTAATTGGCAAAAAAAGGTAGGCGCAGAAAACCACTAAGAGTGGCAATGCGACTTCAAAAAACAAGGCACTCAAGCGTAGTGGAAAAAAAGTGCCAAAATGCGTTGGTGTCCTAGCCTATACATTAAAGGCTTTTTTTTCCCACTAACTCCGCTAGAGTGTCTTGTTTTTTGAAGTCACATTGCCATTCTTAGTGGTTTTCTGCGCCTTCCTTTTTTTGAAAATTATTCCTCTGAACAAGAGCACCGGTGGACACAATTACAAGTGGAATACCTGAAGCACTCCTGCTATTTCTGTTTTCTTAATCTAATTGGCATTGACATATTTAATGGAATATTCTTTCAGGATGAATCTGGTAACCACTTAGATGTGACTCCCAGTGTGGAAGATGACGGGCTGAATGGCGCTTCTGGCTCCGCCTCCTTAGCTGCATTCCATCACACAGCTGGACCAAAGAAAAAGAGACACCGTATTTCAAAGCAGGATAAAGATAAAGATCAACAGGTATGTCACATTTGTTGAAATGTCTCTGGTTGTGTATATGTACAGTGTGTATATATTTATTGTATCTTCAAACTTGTGTGCGTGTATTTGTATTGAGATTAAATCTGTTTCTTTCTCTAGACTGAACCAGATATACCGATGTTGGCTGAGACACAGTTTGGGGAACTGCCCAGCCCAACCTCTCTGTTTCACTGACACAGGGACTACCTGAATGTTCCCAGATGTGATGCTACACAGTCAGATAAACATTGAAGACATTTTTTTTTCAATACAAAGTATTCAAAAACATTTGTGTAAATTTTGGTCATTTTCCATATGTATATATTTGTTAAATAGTACTAAGAATGTTAATGAAAGTTATGGATCTGTAAGTAAATACAAATAAGACCTTTAAATGTTTCTAATAGGTGGTCACTTGGCTGTAAAGTGCTTTGATACCCAGACATTTATACACTACAATGTGCAACATCTATTGAAATTCACGGTAAATGTTTCAATGGGCAGCCTCTTGACCAAAGTAGTGTAGAAAGAAGGCTTTCTTTCTACTCTACTTTGGTCAAGAGGCTGCCCATTGAAATTTCCAATGTTATGTTTTTATAATGTTTTTAATGAGAAGCTTCAAATATCTTATTTTATAGAACGTCAACTAAACTTGTTAAACTATTAGAAAAATAAAAAAATGTGTGTCATTCAGTTAAACTTGAAAATAATATCTGGAAAATGTTTGTAGTATGTGAAAAACAAATCTTATTTGTGTGGTTCCTTTGACTAACAATGATCTGAAATGTTGAAAGGGACATAGGGAAATAATAGATTGTATTCATTATTTTTTTGAAATTGCAATTAACTTGTCAGTTGCCAGTCATCGGACTGCTAAGCCAATTGTTATGAGTATTGACAGCGGATATTTCCTATGGAGACTTGTAAACTCTGTCCAATCATATCTCCTACTTACGATTTAGGGCGGAATCTGTACTTGGAGGTGGGATTTAGCTACCGTCCATTTTTAGCTAGAGAACATCGAGATTGTCGAAAAGAAAACAAAAATTGGAAGTAAAGAAGACTTGTGGGAATTAGTTTTGACCATAATTGCAAAAGACAAACGAAAGCCCAGACCCTAGGTAATTGTCGAAAACCATAATGAATCAGAATGTTTGGGTTCACCCTGTTTCCCTTTTTTTCTAATTGTGGCTAGCTAAGCTGCTAGCTAGCATTTTATGCAGTAGCTAGCTTGTTAGCCATATTAGCTAGTGGGTTTGCGATTTGTATCATTCTTTTGATATATAGTACCTCCACAACGCAACTGACACGATTAAATTCAAATAATATGTCCCAAATTATTGAAGCATGAATGGTAGATTAATCCATAAGAATGGACTTTGATAATTGCTTCGAAATGTATAACTAGCTATCGAGCCTATTCGACAACTAGCTGGGGTTAGTAGGCTGGTTAGCTAATGTTAGTTGACAAGCATGTCAGTGAATTTGCGCGTTAACGTTTACGAACGGCATTACATTATCGAAAGAAAAACAAACGCGATGTGCATGTAATCCAGACGTTGTTTCTACGTAGGATAACGTTATGTATTTGCAACTGGACAGGTGTGTGCTTTCTGAGCGTCAGTTCCATCCTCTGTCTGCATATTGAGGGTCCACCGTTGTGGGTTGTCTATTGTTAATAGTTTTCTATATTTTCTCTAGCTTACTTGGTGACAGACGTAATGTGGACACTGTCGTAGTCAAAGCCATGGCTGACAAGAGAAAACTCCAAGGTAAGTGATTTTATTTTACTGTCATTGACATTTAAGGACGGCATTCGCAAGCTTCCAGCGGCGGTCTTTTGATACAGTGGATGCTGTCTTGCTGAGATGTATAGCATCTTATAGCGTTGTTGTTCTTACATTGCTTAATGAGAGTGACTCACATTTTCTGCAGGTGAAATTGACAGATGTTTGAAAAAAGTAGGCGAAGGTGTAGAACAGTTTGAAGATATTTGGCAAAAGGTGAGAAACATATTTGCAGTATGTATGTATTCTCCATATCATTTTCCTGTATCCAACATATTATTTCTATATTCTGTAATTTGCCCTTTTTATAGCTCCACAATGCAGCCAATGCTAACCAGAAAGAAAAATATGAGGCAGATCTCAAAAAAGAGATAAAAAAACTTCAAGTATGACAAACTCACTTTTTTATTTCTCTCAGGTTTATATAAACTTTAAAAAAATGTATTACAATTTTAATGATTTTACCTTTTATATTCAGCGACTGAGAGATCAGATAAAAACATGGGTGGCGTCTAATGAGATCAAAGACAAAAGGCAGCTAATCGAAAATCGCAAACTTATTGAAACGGTAATACTTATTTCCTTCTTGTAGTTTTGGTAAAGTTATGTATGAAAAAAAAAATCACAATTCACCAAATAACCATTTTCTCTTCTCAGCAAATGGAGCGGTTCAAGGTTGTGGAGCGGGAAACAAAAACAAAGGCATACTCTAAAGAAGGCTTGGGGCTTGCCCAGAAAGTAGATCCAGCTCAAAGGGAAAAAGAGGAAATGGGACAGTGGCTAACAGTAAGATTTTCAAAGCCTAAAATCTGCATGGATGCATTTTTTTTTTTTAAACCAACACATAATAGACAGTATTAAACATAACATACACAAATGCATTAGAAGTCTTTTGCCATGTTTTTGTCATAAAGCCACCTGCCCCACCCCCCCCCCCCCACCTTGTCCCTCAGTGCAAGATAGACACGCTAAATATGCAGGTCGACCAGTTTGAAAGTGAGGTGGAGTCACTCTCAGTTCAGACGAAAAAAAAGAAGGGCGATAAAGAGGTAATTGTGATTTCCTTTAGCACCTTCTATTTCTGTTTTCAATTCACTCTAATGTATATTTGATCTGAAATATTTCTGCTGTAAATCACACACCGTTGCCTGTCCCCCAGAAGCAAGACCGTATTGAAGAGCTCAAGAGGTTGATAGAAAAGCATCGATTCCACATTCGTATGTTGGAAACCATTTTGCGCATGCTGGACAACGACTCTGTACAAGTGGACAGCATACACAAGATCAAGGATGATGTGGAGTACTACATCGACTCACAAGATCCGTACTTTGATGAGAATGAGCTCATGTATAATGACCTCGACCTGGAAGACCAGCGTGAGTAAAAAAGTACTCCTGTTAACGGGTTGTGGTTTATTTTAACATCTGGAATTTATGTAAGACTATTAATTGTGCCATTTACATTAAACACGCTCCGTTTTGCTGCAGCGTTAGTTGCATCTCCCTCTGGCCAGGGCCTTGAGGATGAGATGTTCCTTCCCTCAAGCAGCACTCCAACCTCTACCACCTCTTCTTCGCCTATACCTCCCTCTCCAGCCACCTGCACTGCAGTAAGTCTAGGAGTGGGGAAAAAAAACAGTTTAGTATCGCGATAGTTCCTGTGGAAATACTGTATGGATACAGACGCCATGTATAGATTTTTTTATTATATAAATTGCACATGAGAATTTAACTTGGTGTATAAAATATTTATGACATGTTTACATCTGTTTTTCTGTAAACCATTTTCTAGTATGATGAAGCATCATTTCAAAAAGTGGATTGTCATTTAAATACATGTCCTTCTACAGGAGAACTCTGAAGACGATAAGAAACGGGGGCGGTCGACGGACAGTGAAGTTAGTCAGGTGAGAGGCTTGTCTGGGTCCTTCATTCTTGGTCCTTGAGGTTGTTGCTGGACATTTTCTGTTTCAGTCAGGTTGTACAAATTAATGATTCCCTTGTTTTGCTGTATCCAACCAAGGCTGGAGAGTACTAGTGTTGTTGTATCAGGTTCTCTTACATGTTTTCCCCTTAGGTGGTACCTTCTGAGCACTTCCATCTGAAATGTCCATCTGTAATATGTTGTCATTTTCAGTCTCCTGTGAAGAATGGCACCCCTTCCTTGTTATCTTCCTTCTCGTCCTCAACCACATCTGGCTCCTCCTCGTCCTCCTCGCTCGTGTCCATGGCGAGCGTTGTCGGGGGCGTTCCTTCAGTTCCCACAAGTAACAGTCTGATAGCAAGCTTCAGCAGTGCCGTGCAACAGCAGCAACAACAGCAAGCGCCACAGCAGCCACAGACCCCAAACCAGCAGCAGCCAACACAGACAAAACCCTCGGTCCCCTCAAACAGTACCCCCAGCCCTCCCAGCCATCCCCTCTTCCCAGCCTCCACCGTCCCCTCTCTCGCCACCCTAAGCGCACCCAGTTTAATGGCTCCCATCTCCCAACCCCAGCCCTCTGGGAATACAACATCATCCAGTTTGGGACTCAGTTTGGGGCTGGGTTTGAGCAAAGTCGTTATGAGCGGGACCAGCAGTGCCAACCAAATGCCTGGTTTGGGCCTGGGCGGCATGCCTGCTCCTTCAAACACAATGGCGGGGCTTATTTCAGGGTCCACCCCGGTCCACTCCCCCTATGCTCAGGCAGCAGCGTCAGGAGGCCTGGGTTTAAGCAGTACCACCCAGTCCAGTGTTTCTGTGGAGAGCGCTACCTCCATCATCCCCACCTCTGGCTCCAGTGGAGTCACCACCAACGGGACGGGGACCGGGCTGGGCCTGCTGGGTTCAAGCCCAGCCCACAGCTCCCTGTCGGGGAGCATCCTAGGTCTGGTCCCTGGGCAGAACGTGGCCCCGGGCGTCTCTCAGCTGCCTCCTAGTCCCGTGGGCGCTGCCCCCGGAGGAGTTGGAAGCATGATGGGAGGCAATGGGGGAAACATTGGAGGAGTAGGAGTGAATGCAGCTCCCGCTAGGCCGCCGAGTGGACTGAAGCAAAACGGAAGCACAAGTATGCTGGCTACATCCTTACCCTGTCTGTATAATATGGCTAACTCAGATCTTACTGGGTTACTCTTGTGTCTTCTCTGCATATCTCCCATTAGGTTACAGTGCCGTGGTGGCGGAGAGTTCCACAGAGTCTGCCCTAAGCACACCCAGCCAATCACAAAGCAGCCAGCCCTCATCTCTCACATCCTCCACCAGTCAGCCGTGAGTTGTCTGGATTCCAGCACTGTCAGGCTAATGGGTCTTGCATAACGTGGACCATCCTAAGTGTTTTTTGTTTACCTGGCAACAGGATGGACAACGGGCCCAGCCTGATCAGCTCCATCACTCTGCCTTCCAGCTCTCCGTCCCCCCCGTTCTCTGACGGGACACCCGGGGGAGGGAGTCTTCTCAACGGGCCCCATTCCTACACACAGGCCTCAGACGGTCTCAAGGTGAGACGTGGAGCCGGACTGCAGCATTCGGCCATTGAGAGTGCTAAAATAATCCTCCTCTGCCACAGTCCAATTACTTGGCCTGCTGATACCCTCTTCTCCTGTAATGTCAAATGCCAGCAAAGTAAGCGGGTAATGTCACTTAAGCCTGTTGAGCGAAGTGGTTTAGAAGCAGAGATATAAGAGGAAGTTAAGATGCACTACAACCCCCAGAGCACCTATTTTAACAACCATGTAATTTCCAACCAATCAAGTAAAAAAAAGTACTACCCTCACCCTTATACAAGAAACCACATTGTTTTCTGTTTGCATGCAAATCCATGACGTGCTGCTCAGAAACGCGACACACGGCAGAAGGCGTGGCGTATTCCTGATGTGTGCTGACATTGTGTAAACGTTAGAATAACTTGTTAAGGGCCTTTATCCGTAGCTTCCCACGGACCACCTTCAGGTATTGATGGAGTCCAGAGTATCAGCGCAGGCAGGAGAGCCACCGGGTGCCATGACAACACCCTCTAACACACGGAAAAGAAAACAATGTCAGGTAGACACCCAGATGCGTACATGGCTCACATGCATATAATCACAATAAAACATGTATTAAAGTAGAGTATTATTAAATCAAAGCATTATTTATCTATATTTAAGTGCGCTCAATCATTGTGCACACACTCCTTTCCCTCCCATTAAATTCCTGGAGGTGGTTTTCAGGCTTTTAATCAGGACAGGTGAATGCAATTAGCTACCAGGTGGTTAATTGCACTCACTTGGCATCTCATGGCTCAGTGTGTTCCTGATAAGAGAACTAAAATGAAAACCAGCAGGGCTCTGGGTTTCAAGGCTATTGCCTGAAGAGACACAGTGTTGGGGCGAGCCTGAATTACAATGGAACCTGCGGGGCAATTCTAGCTACGCAAACATTGAATCGACTAGGTTGGTGGATATTGTCAGATTTGAGTGACTTGAGTTGCTTGGTGTATCCCAGTTGGTCGGCCATTGCTGCTGCTGCCAGCGGTGGGGGTTCTAGTTGTATGTAGACAGGAGGTGCTGTTTCTGTGCTTACAGCTGACGGTAGAAGGAACACATCGAAATGTTTCTTGTTAACTATTTAGTTGGCCACTCCCCTCTAAAAAATATAGCTGTCATTTATTGATTTTATTTAAGTAACTTTTTTTTTTTTATACCTCCAAAATTAAAAAAAAAAAAAAAAGGCTCTTCTCCTTGTAATTCCTCTATTTTTCTTCTCTTTTTGCAGGCTCCTGAACCCCTCAGTTCCTTGAAGGCGATGGCTGAGAGGGCAGCACTTGGATCAGGACTGGATGGAGAAATACCTAACTTGCACCTAACAGACAGAGGTCAGAGCAATAGTCTTGCATGTCTAAATATTGACTGTTATTTAGATCCACATTGAATCATTGCAACAATATCCTGTGCTTAACTGATAAAGTATTGAAAATCAGCCTGTATTATTCGTCTGGGGAGAATAACCTAAACCAAAATGTCATAATAATAATAATAATAATAATAATAATAATAAGAAGCATCATTGCTGTATCACAGCAAACAGATGAATAACACTGCAGGAGACCAGAGCCACATCTTTCTTATAACAGAACAGCAGTGTGTCTAATGCAGTGATTAAATACCTTTCCTCCCCTTTTTTAACATTTTTATTTATTTATTTTTGAACCAGCGGATATCTTCTCTGGCTCATCTGCAGCCCCCGGCACCGCTGTTACTGCCCAGCCGTCCCTTTCAGAAGTCAGCATACCTCCGTCGCTAGGGGTGTGTCCACTGGGTCCCACGCCTCTCCCCAAAGATCAGCTCTACCAGCAGGCCATGCAGGAGTCCGCATGGACACACATGCCCCACCCCTCCGACTCAGAGAGGATCAGGTAACGGGGAAGAGGAAGAACGGCGTTAAATGGTTGACCTATCCCAAGTCCCGCCCCGCTTTGCATGTCTTCCAATAACAGTTGAGCATTTTTTGAATCTGACGGAACCTCCACATCAACTGCCTGTTTTCCTGTAATGGCTTTAGAAGCAACTAGGTAGGGCAAGTGAAAGGGGCTTGGGAATGGTTAATTGTAATGCTTCCATAACGTTATTTAACAATGCCAAAATGTCCCCTTGCTTTGCAGGCAGTACCTGATGAGGAATCCGTGTCCCACCTTGCCCTTCCATCACCAGATGCCACCTCACCACTCAGATTCTATAGAGTTCTACCAGAGACTGTCAACAGAAACGCTCTTCTTCATCTTCTACTACCTGGAGGTCAGCACCGCCCTCGCACGCACTCTGATCCACTGCCACACACACAAGCACACCATCTGTATTCCAGCTGATCTTAGCCAATACACATGTACACATACTCCCTTGCACATTGGCATCCAATCTCATGTTTTTTATCTTTTACCTCTTGCAGGGCACCAAGGCTCAGTATCTGTCTGCCAAGGCTCTGAAAAAACAATCCTGGAGGTTTCATACAAAGTATATGATGTGGTTCCAGAGGCATGAGGAACCCAAGACGATCACAGATGAGTTTGAACAGGTGCAGCTCTGTCAATTATATTTATTATTACCCAGTTGACCGTGGTATAGTTTAGTTTCACCAGAGCCACGGTTCGCTTCCGACATCGTAGTGACGGGGGTTAATACCATGAATGAGACCACGTATTCTATAAATCGCTTTGTATTGTGTTTTGACAACTGTAAAAAGGCTCAGTTGTTCTAATCTAGTGTTAAGTTAAATGTGAAATGGAAATTGTAGTTTAATTACAGTAGCAACGTATATCAGAGCTCAACAGGCTGCATCTGTAGCAGGTTGGGCATGTGTCTGTGTGGATCGCGGTTCTGTATTCTGGAACCGCCACACGAAACCGTGTACATTTGTATTACGGTTTCAGTTGCAGAACCGTTACATCCATAGATTATAGCAGGGGTTACTGAGCCACAGGCGTACAATCACACATAGCATAACAATATATAAGAAATCATGAACAAGTCAACATTGGAAAGTGTATACAGTATTTTATAATAAAAAATGTATAATTTTAACTCAACATTTTTATAATCACTCTTTGACCCCCTCCAAATGATTTCCAATAACAAATATGTGGATTGACTGACCCATAGAGCATTTCCCACTGCTTTGACAAAAGCATTGGTGATTGAAAAAAGGAGCGGTCATTATATTATACACAGGTTTCTGTGTATAATATAATGACCGCTCCTTTTTTCGGTACGCTGCCGGTAATGTTTGTTCCTTCACTCTCTGTTCTTACTCCAGGGCACTTACATATACTTTGACTATGAGAAATGGGGCCAGAGAAAGAAGGAGGGGTTCACCTTTGAGTATAGGTACCTTGAAGACAGAGACCTGCAGTGACAGTGGGATGCTGAAGGACCGAGAGAGAAAATGTGCTGCTGTTGACATTCCGAGACTGAACTCCGTACTGTGGATAGAGATTGTGACGTGTAGTAGAAGCCCTCTCCTATAATGGAGACTGGTGTATGTATAGGCTGCATCTCGACGTGAAGCCCTGCTCCTCTTGTTGTGTGTTAAATCTGACCAGTGTCCCGCCAGGGCCCGATCAAATTGCATTGCGCGGCATGAGGTGGGGGGGGGAATGGTATCATTAGAGATCTACGTTTGTGCCTGTCTGTGCACACTCAGTATGTGGCATTAGGAAAGCCTACCCCGTGCATGTTTCTCATGTTTTCTTTTCTTGTTTTCCTATCATCAATATTCTCTGTACCATCTGCCCAACTTGAGCCTAGAAGCCTTTGATATGACACAAAACAAACATTGGATTCAATTGTTAAATGTTACACATATTTACCGAGTGTTTAGAATGGGGAAGTACAGTGGACAATTAGATGCGGCGCGTAGGAATGGCTTCATGTAAGACCTCATGACGCTTGTTAAATATGGTCACTATTAGAGAGGGCGTTATCAATATTTGTATTGATAACGTATTGGTCGATTTAACACTGATTGAGAATGACCACAGGGCCTCTCTCTGTGACAGGGAAAGAGTCCTTATTGGACATGGATTAAATTGCTATGCAATTGAACTGGTCTCTGACTCCCTCTCTTTACAAATAAGATGTTTTTAAGTTTATGTGTAAAAGAAAATGCATAATTATGGGGCATTCATGTTTGTGAAAAATAAACTTGTAAAATAAATCTTGAACAGGGTTTGAGATGAGTCTAACTTGTTTTATGGTTCTTATCTTTCAAATAAATGAAATTAAGTGACCATATGCAGCCTTGTGAATTTAACTGTCGATCAGCTTTAGAACTAAATATAGTCCCCATGAAAAAATACATGGCTCATACTAGTTACATTTTAATTAAATCTAAGTTTTGAACACCTCGCTTACCTTCTGGTTAAACCGGTCTGCTCTCGTCTATCCTTAGCTATCGCATCCTCTTACCATAGAATTCCCTGCCGTGTTCAGTTTACTACCCTCTACATCACATAGTGAATATACGGATACTGTTAATATAGATAAACTACCAGTGTCAAATGGAAAAAAATACATGGCAGATTAATTTTGTGCATAGAGAATGAGAAATGGTCTTGTCTGCAGTGATGCCACATCTTACCCTGAGCTATGGTTCGGTTTACACTAGCACAAATTAGTTACCATATCTAAGACCAAGGACATATAAAATGTTCCTGTAAAAGCGATTAAATTCTCCTGTACAAGCAACCATGAATTTGTTTGCTCTATAGGTTTATTCCATAAAAATGTGAAATGCTAAATTGTGACTTTAGCCGTTTATAGATTCTATTTTTGGGCTTTTAAGAATGGGAAGGCCAAACTTCTAAAATGTGAATTGTCCCATACTTAGGTTAAGGTTCTGCAAAAGAGACCATATGAGATTGAACAGGACTGTACAATTTCAATAAATACTTTTCATAAATTACAACAGGTTTTCTTTGTGTCCTGTCATTTGTATATGGGACTGAGAATAATCCAGTGTGAAAGCTCAACTGGCACTTCTCCATTTGAATGTGGAGAAACATTTGTTTGGACATTAATCTATTACAAAACCATTACTAAGCATTTATGTCTGAACAGTTTGCATTGCATGACTAAGACTTAAATTGGATAACAAAAACATTAGCTGAAGTTGTTTATTCAAATTAAAAAGTTAAACTAAATGAAATAAAATGTAAAAGAAATATACACAATCTGGAGTGGGAACACAGTCACATGAATATAATACAGATCAAGGTGTAGTCAGTGTTCCACATCACAGCTTCTCTTCCTTCTTCACCTTAAGGAACTCTGCCATGTTAGAGAAATATTTCTGGTTTGCTTCAGCCACCTTTTTCTCAGCAGCCTGTGGGTTCACAATCTCAAGCCCCTGGAGAAGACAGAAAACCAGCTGCTAAGTTCTTAAGTAAGAAAATGAATAAATAAAACACATTTGTTGTTTTTGTTTTTTTACCTGAAGAGGAGTGAAAGCCACACTAGAGCTCGTTCCGGAAGAGCGATCGCGGACGGTGGATTTCCCTCCATACGTCATGCTCTGTTTCTGCAATGTCCTCTGTTGGGAAGGGAAAAAACATTCAAGGCCTCAAACAGAAACTACACAACAGAGTGGTGGTGGTGGTTTAGTGTCAGGAGGGGGGAATGTACCTGGAGGGATTTGGAGATCCGGGCCTTGGTTGCATCATTGACCTGAGCCTGCCTGACACGTCCGCTGCCGCTCTTGCCCAGTTGGCCCAGGCTGAAGCCCAGGTCCTCTTGGTACGCATCATCTTCAATCTACAAAAACCAAATGACGCTTCTGAACACAATTCTCCGTAATTATGTTGCATTGTTCACCAGCGACAAACATCAAATGTAGTATTTATGTTCAGGGAAACAAAGTATAAACTAAAGACAACACAGAGCCAAAAAGCAGAACTTTATAACAGAATCCTCTTAACCAAATGCTCTTTAAAAAAAAAAAAAGCGGTGAGTCAAAATGAATACAGTGCTTATATAACCATGTGTGAAATGTCTAATGATGAACCACTATGAGTTGAAGAAATGCAGCCCGAGTAAAGCTGAGTCTGAGCAGGTTTCAGTGTTTATTTTCCCCCATCCTGCATTTATCAACAATAAGCATATTGGAAGAAAGAAAAAAATTAAATAAAATTCTGCTGACCTCAGCAAAGGTCATCCTATTGGCATGCTTCCGGATCTCCGTCAGCCCAAGACGTTCCTTCATCTTACGATATCTTCAGGGACAGAGTTCAGACCGGGTGAGTCTATGCACGATCCTACATGGTTAACCTGCTACTCGTGCTACTGAACACAGCTCGCCCATTCGGCGGCTTTGTCACGCGCTGTACCTGCGTCCGCCTCTCTTCTTCCGCTGTCCATCGAGCGGGGCTGGCAGTGGTTTCACTTGCTTCACCGGGGGGGGTTCTTGCCATTTGTCAAACTTTCTCTCTATCTCTTCTTTCAGATCATAGCCAACCTGTGTGGGGTTTGTCATGGTTATTTATATTACATTTCAGTCTTATTTTGTTTGTTGCCTGACCCTCAATGGACCAATCTGCCATTTTATATCCCTCACCTTGCCACCTGAACTCTCATGGAACCCATCAACGCGGGCAGCCAGGGTACATTTGGCTGATACAAGTCGAGCTGCCTTCCTCCTCAAATCCTAAAACAGAAGACGTATACAGTTTCAGCCTGCAGTCGCCAACACCAGCACGTGGTTGCGTTAGCACACGTCTCGGTATGGTGCTGAAATGTGAACTGACAGGGGGCAGTGACTGCACAACGTCGCAGTGATAGATGTAGCCTGTGTGGGGCAGTAGAGAGGTGCTGCTGAAGCCTGACAATGTTCTCCTCTGGGCACCCAGCAACATGAGGTTACAGGCAGGCATCTTGGACAGGTTGGTGAGGCCTCCAGCTACACCTGCAGCCAGACAATGTAGAAGAAGCAGGTTCTTTCTCTCTCTCACTCACACACAAAATCTAAATGAAACATTCTATTAAAAAGTAGGGATGGCACGGATAAGATATTGAGATCGGAAATCGGTCACAAACTGACTTGAATAGCTGGATTGACATTGGTGGCAATTGGACAGTTATAATCGATGCATTGGGCTAATCCAATTAAATTAATTTACACATGTAAGTCTACTGTCAAGCATCAGCCCTGTCTACCTACCGAGGCCAAACTATCAGCAGCAGGCTTCAAAAATGCATCCAAGTCCCAAAATAGAGATTGGCTGTCATTTACTTTGCAATTTAGCTTTATTTAACACTGGAATCGGATCGGTACCGATACCCAAAGTGCCAGTATCTGTATCGGGACTGAAAACACTGGATTGTGCCATCCCCATTTAAAAAGTACTCTTTACTTACCCATGAGCTTGGCAGCTGTTGATGCTCCAACAATGATGGACAAATTTGGGGCAATGAAAGACATTCTGGACTCCACGTACTCATATATTCTATGGTTGGATTGGTTTAGTTCCAGAGCCATGTCACACGCTTCTTCCAAATATTTGAGCTCTTCCTCACCCAACATTGTCCTAAAATGATTAGAAGAGGGACATTATATGCACAACCACAGGTGCACATATCGGAAAATGCTTACATGTTCATCTTGATTGAACAACCCACCCTTGGGTAGTCGACGCTGTGACACTGACAACCATGATGGTAGCATTCGTCAAGATCTGCTGTAGAGTCTCATTGTTCTTGCACTTGTCAAGATTGTTTCCCAGTTCCTGAATGGCAGACATTCATGGACATGTCAATATAGTAAGAACAATCAAATGAGGCACTGATGGGCAATACTTTTCCTTACAATGTACATTATTTATCTAAACACATCTTACCTTTACTGCTCGAATGTAATCTAAAGAATTTGGCACTAGGGATTCAAGCTCTGGGAACCTTTTGGAGTACTTGTCACGGGTAAACTTGTGAATTATATCTGATCCAAAGACAGAAAAGAAAAGATTATTATCATCAGCATGTACATTAGAGAAACGTTTGATAAGACAGTAAAACATTAACAAACTCACTCAATTCATTGTCTATCTCCACTGTGAGGTTATTTGCCGCTACGATGAGCCTGTATTCTGGGTCAGCTTCCACTGGACCAGAGACTGAGAAAGAAAATCACCACAAAATCAGACCACATTCAAAACATGTATTTAAAACCTGTTTGGGGGACTAATATAGCCACCATTTGCTCAAAATAGTCCAATTATAATATATTATGTTAAATTCTTAAATGTTTAAAAAAAACGTTTACCCTGAATATCGATCGTATGGCTTATCACTTAATATTTCCATAACTCTGTAGTAACAACGAACAACTTAACACAACTAAGCCAGTGTACCATACTTACCTTCTGAGGTCTTGCACTGCTTCCCAATGTACAGAGATATTTTATCCATGATCTCTGAAAACTATAGACATACTGTAATTATTCACAGCCCTCTGGCCATTAAATAGTGTAAGATATGTTACATTATTGTTACATAAACTGAAGACACAACGGACCTGTTTACTATTACGGAGCTTGGCAATAGAAGTAACGCTTTCAGCTCCACTGTAATCCACCTCCATCTCCTCTGGTATATCCTCCAAACCTCCCTCTTTCTTTCCATTTGCCCCTTCTCCATCGCTCTCGCCCTCTTCTCCAGGATACAGTTCGTCCTCACCCTCTTCTCCAGCCTCTTCCAGATCAGCCAGAAGCTCATCTGCTAGAGACATCTGCAGTTGATTGAATGAAAACAATATTAAACAAGTATATTAAAAATAATGGTTGTATATTATTTGATGCAACGTCACATTGGTCGTTGAAGAAGATGAGGTTGGTATTTAAATAAATCACGGACCTTGTGAAGCTCAAACAAAGCCCAATTGTATTTGCTTCAGGCCATAGCCGGCAGTTCAAACATTGTGCGTGTAATAGTAATGATAGTGATGGTCTAAATACTTACTTTATGAGATTAAAACCCCAGATTGTATATGCGACCACGGTTGATTCCTGTAAATCCCACGTCGTTTGTGTTATTCAACAATGGCGTCATGTCGCGAATTAAATGCGTCATACATTTTAACGCAAGGGTTTCTGGGAATCGAGGCCGAGGCCTAATTTCTTTTCAGTTATTTTATTTAGTTATTTACTAACAAACGCAAACGAATTTCTAAATAAAATAATAATATTTTTGGTATACATATGTAGTTGTATATAGCCTATTTTGTGTAATAACATAAAAATAATATATGATTGTATTTATTTTAGGCTATATACTAGGCTTATATTGATATAGTGATGAATTGCAGTATTTTCTAGTTATTTTTAATTAAAAGAATTTTTTACAGTTTACAAACATTGAAAGATATACAAATTAATTGATTTGAGATATTTTGTGAGTTTCTTCTGCATACTGTGAATAGTTACATTATATTAAATGGATAACTTCACGAATACTATGACAATACAATTTATTTTTATAAAAAAGTTCCAAATAGTTTCACAGTTTATGTTGTTTTTTTATTTCCCATTGTTTGTACAGTATCCCTTGAAAACCATTCTTTAAACAATACAGGTTTAAATGTTTAAACAGACTAAACAAAGGGACTATTTTGACCTTGATGGCATGATGATGTCATTAGCATAAAATAAGATAAAATAACATATACACCAACAAATGGAATTATTTACTGATGATGCTTTCATTTTTTCATGCTAAGGTACATTAATTTTCATCAAACAAGGTAAAATAATGACAAGACAGGTAGCCTACAATTTCACTGACATTAGAAAATGAAAAAACATTACAGGACAGAGAGTATTTCCATAGATTATGGCATATATTAACAAATGAAATTATACAAAATACTTTTTTAGCAATTAAGACTTCTGGGAAAATATTTGTATTTGTTCTGAAGAACTAAAGATATTTAGACATAGATGCATATACCAACAATTGTGAGTTGAATGAACCAATAAATAAATAAATAAATAAATAAATAAATAAATAAATAAATAAATAAATAAAGCAAGCTATAAAAAATATAGAAGCTTGAAACAATTCAAAATATAAACAAATCAACAGGTTTACAATTTAAAGTGAAAATAAACAGCTTGTATGTATCTGTGCAGCCTAAAAACACATCTAAACTTAAACAGCTCTAAAATGATATTGTATACACTTGTTTTATGATATTTGTACAAATTCTGAATGTGTATTTTCAAATATAGAAGTTAAGCATTTTCTGTCCCCAACTGCTTTGAACATAAGTAACTGATGAAAACCTTTAAAAAAAGAGGATTGGATTTCAAGCATTTAAACAGACAGATGACAAAAAAAAATTGTGTTCCCCGCACATCTGAGGAAAAATACAACAGTATGAAACAGAAAAAGAGATAAGCTGGTACACAATAAGACTCCCATTGCATAGCTGTCAAATGTGTTTCAGATTTTACAAAGCTTCAGGCTCCATTTCTATAGCATATACTGCCTTTGCCAAGGAGTTTCAGAGCTATGAATAAACTCTGTAAAACAGCGGCAGGGATGAGCTCAACAACCCTAGTCATACAAAATCCTGTAGCTGGTAAAACCTGGAATGTGTCCAGCTTTTAGAACGGGAGTCTTTCTTTCCGTTGCCTTTTCAATAAAAAAATAGCCTCTGTTGGTTGGGGTTAATTGGCCAGCCTCAGAGGGTTCAGCTCTAAAGTCTAGTTTCTCATGATGAAGCACAAATTCACACCAAGTGGGGGTCATCGGCAGGACTGACAGTAAACCGAGACGATGTCACAGGGTTCGCCCCAACAGGCGACCTTGGTTTAGCTGACAAATCCTCTTTTCTTTTCAAGTCTTTGCCCTTTTTGTTTCCCCCTGATGAAAAAGACCAGAGTGGGCTGTAAGTTTGACTGACAAACCAAATAAATTACAACCATATCCTTCCTGCTGCAATATCATATATTAATACAACCTGTGCCACCAAGTTGTTCTACATAATTACTATAATAATAAAATATAGGTATAAGGCAGGTATAACGTGAACATGTATGCTCCTTGCGAGCTTTGAAATGTTCCAACGCTCTACCACTCCATTATTATTTTGTGAAATTAAGCAATAAGTGTTCCATTTGAAGACCAAATTAGATTATGTTATAAAACACAGCTAAGGCTTGCGCTATTGAACAAAATCTGTATTTCCCCACTTAATTCTGCAATTATAGAAGGTTCATTCTTGCATATTTGAAGAGGGGCTATGACAAATGCAGGTTCTCCAGTTCAGTGGGTGGTTGAGCTGTCAGCTTTTATAACATCATTCGCCCAGCTCTAAGTGGTGACATGAGGATAGTATAACCACAGCCTCAGCTGAGACAGGTGCAGTGTCTCTATGGCTAGTTTCCTTGTGTTTATGCTCATGTTGATAAAAATGCATACCGTGTAAATCAAACCTGGTGCTTTTGACAGTTGCTGATGCCGGACTGGTGGGCGCAGAGCTGCTCAGCTCGTTGGTAGGCGTTTCCTGTTGGGAAAGCAAATCCTTAGGCTCTTTTTATATTTGTAGTGCAATCCTATTATTTGTATTCTTTTATTATGATAGAAGCATTCAATGTATAAGAATACCTGATCGAAGAGATAGACTGTGACATCATCAAAAAAGGAAACGTTTCTTCCTCTGTCTTTTTCTTTATCCATTGGTTCCTTGGGTGACTTCAGAAGGCTCCTCAGACCCACGCGTTTGTCAACGTCTGTTTCTGTGATGACAATTACCCTTCTGGAGCTTTCGTCATCCTGCTCTTCTTCCTCATCTTCTTCAGGGTCACTACCCAATGAGAGACCTCTCCTTCTGCTAATCCGGCTCCCAATGCACCCATCCCCAAACCTCCCTTTACCACTGGGGGTAGTGGGAATATTAAGAACAAGGGGAGGGAGGGCAAGGGACAAGCGAGCTAGTTTGGCTGTAAATGTGAGAATGGAGAAAACAGTTAAATGCATAGAATTAATCTTTGAATGCAAGTGGGTCACACTGTGTCTGTGTGTGTGTGTGTGTGTGTGTGTGTGTGTGTGTGTGTGTGTGAGCGCGTATGCGTGTATGTGTGTATACGTCTGCATGTGTGTGCGTGCGTGTGTACGTGAGTGTGTTTGTGAGTGTGTGGGTGAGTGAGTTCTGTTCTTTTAAAACTAACCAACATCCAACCCTAACCTGGTCACACATAAATTACCGAACAGCCAACTGTTAATTGAACATTCGGCAGCCTCCCACTTTGACTGTATATACCTACTAATATGAACACACCTTTCATTGCCTGGTTTCCAACAGGCTGAGGTGATGTGACCTCAGGCTGACTGATCACAGTGAGTGGTTCGCTAGCAATTTCATCTTTGCTGGGCCATGAGCTGGGGGCGGTCCCTTGATGCACTTGGCTGCAGGGTTAAAAGGGAGTTCATTATCATATTCAAATAGCGATTCTTATATGCATGTTACACTCATATTTCGTACCTTTCCTCTTCCTTAATGTATTTAACACTAGCTGGTTCCCCATCGTCGTCTGTGGTCGGATCCCCCCAAGGCCGAAGAGTCACTGTTTCTTTGACAGATGCTCCCCACAGTACGTTGGTCTGAACATTTTCACTAAGTGAGAACTGTAACCTTTCCTCACATACCTGAAAAAGGCAATGATAAACAGAAACCACAAAAAAAACTGAATACACATTTTTCATTTCTAAAATTTCTAACTAGTAAAAAGTATATAAATGTAACATAAAATAGACAGCACTGAAAGAAGGCAACCGAGGGTGAACGTGTGTCATGCTCACCTGCATCATTAGGCCATTCTTAGTGGGCAACTTAGATAGAGAGCCCTGGTCCTTCACATCAGAAGAGACACATATTGGGCTCTGAAAGTCATGTTTCTCCTCTTGAGGTGACAGTTTGCTTTGGCAATTCTGAACCACACATGGTACAGGTTCGACCTCCTCATGTGTAGTACTGGAAGAATCGTCTATAATTTCCCTCAGGTCCTCGTTCCTCTCAGGTATGGAGGTGCCAAATATCTCCACAATTTTACTCCTCGCTTCTCCAGCACAATCAGACCTCTGCTCGTGTGTTCTCTTCAAAGACTCCAAGAGCTCAAGGTTGCCAAGAAAAAGGCCACCTAGTGTGTCCTCCTCATCACCAGATATGCAGCACAATTGTTCCAGTTTTTCAAAATCCTCCAGGGGCTCCTCATCCAAATCCTTCCAGTCAGAGATCAGCAGTTCTGGGAGAGAGTTGACAGAATTCTGGGGCATAGACAAGGTGGAACTTGACGTTGCCTGCAGGAAGTTATTCTGGTGACCTTGATTCACAATGTGTGACGTGAGCTCGCTTTCATTTTCACTTACTAACAGTAGAGGTGAAAGGTTTAGAGTGTCAGAGATCCCTTTGCTTTGAGGCATGGCTGCTGTGTCAGGTGGGATATTTTGCAGAGGTGGGTCCAACACATCTGTGCTCACTATCGGGGAAATGTATGTCTGTGTCTCAGTGTTGGCAATAAAATGGTCCAGATTCATCTGACTAATGAAGTCATCTGCTTCTATGACAGATGGTGGTGGACTAGGAAAGGAGTCGTCCAAGCTCTCCAATGTATCATCTTGCACATCAAGATCTATGCTGGGTGGGGGACTTGGAAAGTCCACTGAGCTGAAATTGTCTACCTGAGGATAGGTCACATCCATCCCCTCATGTATTCCCATTGAAATGGTATTAGAACAGGATAGAGGGCCATCTGTAATATTTAGCATCTTTTCTACTTTCTGGGGTTCAATGTGTGCATCTATTTCTGAGTATGTGATTGGTTTAATAATGTCTAGACCTAAAATGTCAACAGACGGAGCTTCAACAATGCAAACAGGTATGTTTGAGCTATTTGAATCTAGTGTGTGTGTCAAAGAGTTTTCTAAATGAGAGCCCTTTTCTATTTCAGTGTCTTCAGCTGATGGCTGTTTTTCACTTTCATGTTCATCAAGGTAATTCTGAGGCCATCTGTTAAAGTTTTGGTTTTCCTCCTCTTCTGAAAGGTCTAGGTGGTCTTCACTGTCCCTGACAATATCTGTGTGTGATGTAGTTTCATTATTTTTGTGATCTAGCATCTCTTGCTCTGGGATTTCTATATTCTCTACCTCAGCTGCTGATGTTACACCTATTACATATCTGCCAGAATAGTCAACTTCCTCTATATTCTCAATATTTTCCTCTTGCTGTATTTCGATTTTAATTTGCATCTCACTGGAGTCCAGCTTTTCGTTAGCTTCCAGATGGCCGGCACCTCCCTTAGTCTCATCATTGTCAGTTTCTTCGCAGCCCCCCAGGACTGCTGGGTGAGGCTCACTTCCTGCAAGCTCATCGTTCTCTTCATTTTCCCAAAACTCCCGTCCCACAACGAGACGTTCTCCAACCTCCCAGGCTGCACTACTGAACCCAGAGAATAATTCTGACCGGAGTTCAACATCTTGGTTTCTGTTTTCCGGAGAAGCCCATTGGTCGTTCTCGGCGGGCCACAAGTGCAAGTCCTTTTGTGTAAACCGATGGCAGTCAAACTCTCCCCTAACTACTCCTCTAACAGCACCCTCTGCTGCCTCCTCCTCCTCTTCCTCCTCCTCCTCCTCCTCCTCTTCCTCCAGCGTATTCCAAAGCTCTTCTGTTTTCATCTTAAGACCTTCTGGAGACTCATTAGCTGTACTCGTAATCGATTCCACGCCTTTCTGCTCCGTCCTTGCTGCCTCTCTCTGTGGTGACTTTTCCCTCACGGCGTTACTTAGCTCCCCAGCAGCAAGCTGTTTTTCCGTCTCTGATGTGTTCTTAGCATTCAGGTCTTCGCTATCTTCTGAGTAGCAGAGGTTTCTCAGGCCCAGCTCATTGGCATCTGTATGCTTGGCCTTAGGGGCAGGCGTCTCTTTATGTCCGTCAGTCTCTTCAACACACTCCTCATCCCAAAACGAACACACCAAATTGGCCACGGTATTACCACCGCACGTCCCGTCACTGGGCTCTAGCAACGACGGGACATCTTGAGCCGTGTTGGCATCACTGGTTTGAATGCCATAGAACCGCGATAATCTTGATTCATGTTGGTCAAGCGGGGGCGTCATCCCCAGTTCTATAGGCACCACGCTGCTCTTTTCATACTGGAAGGCATCAGCAACTGTCTGTGTATTATTTGTGTGTTCTTCGTGGCTTCCTCCCAATATCCGATGATCATCTGACTGGATATCAGACAGGCATTCGGTCGTATTATCTGTTTCAGTGATATTCTTGAAATGTAGCTTCAAGTCATTCGCCACTGAATCCTGGTAACTGCAATCTGTCACCTGTATGTGAGAAATGATGCCATGTGTGTAATGGTTGTCTATCTGAGAGCCATCAATACATGGGTGCCCTTTAAAAGCCTCGTCCTCTAAATTTGAGAACAGTTTTGCAATATATTCGACACTACCCTTGGTTTGGGAATTGTCCGATGGCAGCGTTAACGTAGCCAGACCCTTCTCATCCATCTCTTTGGGCTCATTGTGGAATATGCCAGAATTTTCTCTCTGCCTACTATCTAGCCCATTGCAGGGAACATCTTTGTTCTGGCACGCATAAGAGAAGTCCCTCTCACCCTCAACAATCTCCCTGTCCTCGTTTTCCGAACTGCTATCGAAAACCTTTACACACTCCTTCCAAGGGCTCTTGTCCGCCATCTCTCCCTCATCCTCGACCTCCATCTTCTCCTCTATGCCCGTCAGTGCCCCCTTATCGCCTCCTCGCCCACTACCAGGCCTGGAGACACTAAGTCCATCACCGCCCCTCCTGTTGAGCCCCTCCCCCTCCCAGTCACTGTCTGAGAAATAGGCGGAGTCTCGATGGGGCGTTTCACTTCCCAGAGCCCTCAACCCTCCACTACCCATTACCCCCGTCCACGAGTCACTTGGTGTGAGGCAGTCTACCGAGCTGGAGGTGAGAGGCGATAGGGCCGAGTCAGTGGGGGTGACGAGGGAGATATCGGTGGAAGGGTCCCAATCCGGAGTGGATGGAGTAGCATCTGGAGTAGCTGCTGGAGTGAGCGCTGTCTTTGTAACGTCAGACTGATTTGACTGACAGCTGTCATTCTCCTGTGGTGGAGTTTCTCTGTTGGTCTCAGCCAGGATTTCAGCACTATTGTGCATGTCAACAAACGTGTCATACCTTATCACCTCACCTTCTGCATGGCGTTTATCCTCTGTTTCTGGTATGTAACTCTTTTCTTGGTATTGGGTGACATTTAAATCAAATGAATTGGCGTCGATCTTCTCCCACGGCTGATCCACTGTGACATGTTTAATCTCCTGTCCATGCTTGTCATCGTTTATAATCTGATCATTCACTCCAACGTAACTATATAAAGTAGTCCTTTCACCTGTGTTGTCAGTGTAATTTGAATGTGACTGGTTCTCAGGCTGCGGTGCAGTGGTGGCTTCTTCACTGTTACCAATAGACCCAGTAACAGAGTGTGTTGAGGGCTCTATGTGGCTACATGCTCCTCTGGCAGGCAATGCCGGGCCATCTGAACCGTCATCCTCTTCTTTATGACACGTGAGAGTTTGGTTCAACAGAAGGCCGTTCTTTGGCATGAACACAACCGCATCTGGTTGGCAGTGGGAATCTGAGAGGGACTTGGTATCTGCGGTGTTCCCTGTGATCTGCGAGTCATTGTTTGCTTGGCCCTCTTGTGTAACTAGTTGCTTGTTTGTTCCTATATGAAGGACTGGGATCTCTGGTTTAATGCTAACCTTAATCTCACTCTTTTTAGCACGCTTTGTGACTTGGGCGTAGATGGCTTCAGTTTGTGTGTCATCTTTTCCTTTGTTTGATGCTCGTATTGAGCTCTCTTTTTGGAATCGGATGGTCTGAGAGCATTCAGGGTCTATACATATCGACTCATATTCAGGCGACATGGGAATTGGGGAGTAAGAAGCTTCATCTTCCTTCTTGGTTGTTGGAGCTATTTGTCGGGAGATTATTTCAGTCAGGAAGGTTTCAGCCGATTGGATTTCTTTCAGGAACTCTTCCCGGGTAATGTCCGCCCTATGAGGAGCTTTGACCTCCCATAATTCAGATTCCTGCCTGACGATGGTAATCTCAGAGAGGAGGGAGCGAGAGCGACGTATGCCCTTCGAGTATGCTTCCTGAGCCTCGCTGTAGGAGGGCAGGCCCGGGGCACACATGTACTGCCGCAATCTGGACCCTGCAGGGTGGAGGTATTTCACAGAGTCTCTCTCTGGCTCTCCCTCTCCCTGATCCACTCTTCCTGTGTTGATCTCGGTGAGAAAAAGATCCCCCTGGAAAGACGGTCTAATGACTGCATCCTGATCATCTGGTCCTGTCCTGCTACTGTGCTTCCCTGTCCCCCACGAGTGCTCCGCTGATCCCAGCTCTGTCACCAACGACTGGGATCGCCGCATCCCTCTACTGGGCAACAGCAAGTTGCCCCACCTCTCTCCCTCTTGTTTCTCCCCCTTGTTGTCTTCCCAGGAGACCGTCTCCCCATCCGACTTGGATTCACTGGACTCCGCCACGCTCGATATCTCTGTCAGAAAGAGATGCACGGGCGATTTCTTTGCGGCAGCCACGTCTTCCGCTTGCAGTTCGGCGTCCTCCTTCCAGATCGCAGGAAGGATGGTGGCCAGGCGGGACTGTGTCCTCTTCATTCCCCTTGAGAAGAGCTCTGCTGTGGCAGGGTCCATGTCCCCAGACAGGCCGGACTGAGTGACGGTGGTGCCGCCACCGGGTTTCTCCGGGGACATGAAAGGGGAGTCGTCGTCGTCGCCCTCATCCGAGTAAGTGGGACTGGATGAGGAATGCCTCTCGATCTGGGGAGCGGTGGATCGGGGCAGGTTGCGGTAGACGGGACGCAAGACGTTTTCCCGCCGTACCGGGGAGTCAAAGTGTTTCGTGTGGGAATAGGAATTCTCCTTTCTGTTCTGTAGTGAGCCTGCATGCCTCACACCGCCCTCTTTGTTAGGGTGGTCGCAGGTTGGCGGGTCTCTTTGCGTCTGCGTTTGGCTGTACCTTGTGTAAGCGTCACCTAGACCGTAGCTGGGGTACGTTCTCTGGGGCTTACAGTGGGGAGGTGGAGGGGGAGGGCACATCGAAGGGTAGATAGGGTGGCTGGATGGGGGCAGAGAGGGAGAGAGAGATGGCGACGGGGGGAGAGCCTGACGGGTGCGATGGAACCCCAGGTGTTCGAAGGTGGAGGGAGGGCAGGCGCCCATGTGATGGGGGTTGGTCTCCACTTTGCCCCCCATGGTGTAATGAGGCGCCGGCGGAGGGGCGGGAAGAGGTCGCGAGTAAAGCTGATTGGCTAAGGACAAAGACACAGATCGGGGCTTGGGCGGGAGGACCGGCGCCTGGCAGCTCGACGAGGCCTTAACTGCACCAGCACTCTTCCTTTTTCTCTCCTCCGCCTCTTCGTCGTCATCATCATCCTCATAATCATCACTCAGGTCGATCACGGAGAAGTCCGTCACCCTGACTGAGCCATCTCTGAATTCCGCCACTCCCGTATTTGGGATGTGGAGCTGTACTTCACTCGATCGGACCATCTGTAGGCTTTTGTTGGCACGATCCCCAGACGAACAATACGGGACACGGTCTTTTCCCAGCATTCCACTGCGGATCTCCACCAGCTCCAGGTCTCCGGGGCATATCGCGTCAGAGCGGAAGGACGGCTGAGTTTTCCCTTTGAGGGTCGGTGATTTGTCCTGTGGTGTATGTTCCTCTAAACGGATGTAGTACTCGCTGGCCAAGGAAGGGCTACGAGCGCTAATCACCGGGACGACGGTGGGCGTGTCCAAGGACTGTCTGTGTGCATGGTTCACAGTCGGGATTGGCTGAGGAGGCGGGAGAGGCTTGTAGCCCCGTCTTGCGTGAGCCTTCTCCCAGAAATACTCAAAGTTCAAACCCTTGCTGGTCTCGGTGACTGTCAGGATGTCATCCAGTTCTGATGAAGATGGGGTGATGCAGTTCCCCACTGGATCCAGTAGTGGGTAAGAGTTGTCTCTGTCATCTCTGATGTACTCTCGCTGTCTCTGCCGCTCATTTGCTGCAGCCTGGAAGGCAGGTGGGCGGAGAGAGTCCCAGCGTCTCTCAAACGACTCCTCGCTTTCCCCGCGTCGTCTCCTGCCCTCCTCATAGCTCTCGTCCTCCTCGTCCTCCTCCCCAACACTCCCGCTTGCTATTCCCTGCTCGGCAGTCAGCAGGGAGGAGAGCAGGAGGAAGACCTCTGCCACAGAGGGGCGCTGAGATGGCGGCAGCCAGCACGACTGCATGATTTCATACCTGGTGGAGAAGGATATCTTGTTATTGACTGGAAGTGTTCTGCGGGATTCATTTAGCTAACAGGTCTGCCATCACTCACCAGTAGTCTGCGTGGGAGAGTTTGAGACGGGGCTGCGCCAGGGTGATCTGTCTCTCCCTGATGACAAAGGTCAACACCTCCTCGTCGCTTAGGTGTCGGTGGGGCTGAGAGCCGAACTCAAACAGCTCCCAAATCACCACCCCCAAGGACCTGTTAGAAAGTACAGGACACAAAACAATTGGGTGAGAGACACATCTATGCAATGGCATCTGTTATGTATTTGATAGTTTAAGGACAGGGTTAATTGAATTCTGAATACACCTGTGCAGACGAAGAGAACAATTGTGTAAAGTACTGTACAGTGTTGTCAACGTACCACACATTGCTGGTCTTTGTTTGGTCAGTGACGATGAGAGATCCTCTGTACTCCTCAAGGAGTTCTGGTGCTATCCAGCGCAGTGGAATCCACAGCTTGTCTGGCGTTAGATAATAGTCCTCCTTCACAGCAAAAGGAATTATTCATCCATTATATTTATCAAAGATCCAGACTAGAGGGCAACAACATGATGTAGGCTGTGTAGCTGCTAAAATAAAAAACATACTGTAGAAAATAAACTCTTACAGCCAATCCCCATACTGTACAATACTAGAGAGTTTTTCACATTTACGTATTTAGAGACACACATACTATAAGTGCCATTCTGACTATGCTAGGTTGGAGTGGTGCTTGTTTATTATTTGTGAACCAATTTCCTTTATTTTTGTTAATATTCCCGCCCAGAGTACGTGCCCCCGGGAAAGAGGAATGGGTGTGTCTGACTGGAGCACACAACTGTTTGATGCTGTTGCTGGCTTCTTTGTAATTGATACGTAAATTAAACCCAATAACTTTTTTTTTTTGCACTTCGATTATTTTACTTTCCTAGAATGCCACAACTGAAGTCAAGTATCCCTGGGCAGCACAGCATGTAAGTAAGTAAGTAAAATGTATTTATATAGCACTTTTCACAGATAAAATCCCAAAGTGCTTCACAATGCTTTACATAAAAATGGAGATATATAAATATAAAGACAACATTTTTACAATAGACATACAGAACATAACGTGTCAAAGGCCCAAACAACCCTAGTTTAATTAAAAGCATGTTTAAATAACAGCGTCTTCAACTGCGCTTGTCCGTGCAAGGCTCTAAAAGTAAGAACGAGAATTTTAAAATGAATTCTAAAAAGTACTGGTAACCAGTGTAGCAATGCTAGAACTGGTGTGATATGCACTCTTTTCCTTGTGTCAGTTAAAAGCGTTGCGGCAGCGTTCTGAACAGCCTGGAGAGGGTTGAGCTGTTTCTTATTTAGATAAGTAAAAATACTGTTACAATAGTCCAAACGTGATGAAATAAAAGCATGGATGATCATCTCTAGTTCGGCTTTAAACACCAGAGCTCTTATTTTGGATATATTCCTCAATTGGAAGAAGCAGTTCCTGACTAATTGATTGGTGTGGTGCTCCATGGACATTGCTGTATCAAAGACAACACCTAAACTCCTGAGGCTCGGTTGGACAGACGAGCCTAAGGCACCAATATGCTGCTTAATTAGGGGAATGCTATGTTCAGGAGCAATAATGTGTGTAATAATATAATAATAAGTGTTTCAGTCTTATCTGAGTTCGAAAATTAAAAAGTTATCATTCAACCACTGCTTAATACTAGTCAGACAGTTAAATAAAGAGGAGAGTTTATATAACTCAGTAGACTTAAATGAACAGTACAATTGAATATCATCTGCATAGAGATGATAAGAAACATCACTGAACTACCCAATTATCTGCGCTAGAGGAATAATATACAACAAAAACAGAATTGGGCCCAGGACAGAACCCTGTGGCACCCCACCCGAAAGTCCTGCCACATCAGACATGATCTGAAAAAACACTAAAACTTCTACAAGACAGGTAAGATAAAAACTATTTAAAAACTGATCCAGATATCCCCACCAAATCCTTAAGTCTATTAATCATAATGTTATGGTCAATGTAATGTGTAAGGTAAGATGTAAGGTCTAGTAAAACCAAGACTGTATGTTTCCCAGAGTCAGCTGCCATCATAATGTCACTGGACATTTTCAGTAAAGCAGTTTCTGTAGAGTGCTTCTTACGGAACCCAGACTGATATTTGTCAAAAATATCATTGTTTTCTAAAACAGTAGTAAGCTGCTCGGTTACAATTTTTTCTAAAATCTTTGACATGAATGGCAGTTTTGTTATTGGCCTATAATTCTTGGGTAGTGAGGGGTCCAAACTGGGCTTTTTAAGTACTGGTTCAACAATAGCATGTTTAAAGACGTTGGGAACCACACCAGTTGAAAGGGAAATATTGAGAAATTCCACTACACAGCGACCAACACAATCAAATGCCTGTATAAACAACATAGTAGGGATAACATCGCTATGGCAAGAGGAGAGTTTTAATTTAAATAGTAGGACGGTGATGTCATGTAATGTCACACGCTTAAATGAACACCAATAGTGTGTGTGTGTGTGTGTGTGTGGGGGGGGGGAGATCAAAACAGCATTATATGCAGGTGGTGGTGAGATACTGGCCCTGATATCTTTGATCTTATCAACAAAGAAATTAAGAAAAGCATTGCTGTCTGATGTAAAGACCACTGCTATTTTAGGGACAGAGGGCGAAACAATTGAATGTATGGTGTCAAACAAGAATTTGAGGTTTTTCTTATTTGAGCATATTAGCTGGGAAAAATACTTAGTTCTAGCGTTTTTCACCATGTCGTTTAAGGAAGTCGTTAGTTCCCTAAGGTGAAGCCTATGAACCTCAAGTTTAGTTGATTTCCATAGACACTCTATCTTTCGACAATTATTTTTGAGGTAATTATTGCTTGATTTCGCAGGTGCCACTTTATCTAAAATGGCTAAACAGCTATTAAAAGACTGAGCAAAAGCATCTGCATCACCGCAGCCCATTAACAAGCAACTAAAATAGGTTTAAACATAGGACCCAGTGGTCACTATAAGTACCTTATAATGGTTGTGTGACAGACCATAGTCTCCTATTCTAACAGTGAGGTCTGATGTCAGAAGGAAGTTTCTCAAGGCCAGATCACTGCAAAATAGAACAACACAACACGCTCAAGTTAGCAGTGCTGCTTCCACGCTGGACCCCGATCCCTGTGACAGACGTGGCGCTGACCCACCTGTGAATGTAGCTGTTGTCATGAAGGTGCAGCAGACCTGAGGTGATCTCCAAAGCCATGCGCTGAAGGGTCAACAGGTCACAGGAGAGAAGGTCAGGGGTCATTCCATCCGACTTTCGCTGGGCCCGCAGGTATCTCTTCAAGTCGCCCTATTTATCACAAGTTATACTCGTGTAAGTGTTTGTGAAACAACACAGGGGTAAATTCCAACCAGTCTGGCCGTGGGTTAAAAGGTCTAGCACATTTTAAAGTTGTCCTATACCAACAACAGAAATGGAAGTCAGGCCTTTATGGGTAATAGTACAACATACCGTATAGTGCAATAGCACAATAGTTTGTATTTATAAGGATTAAAACTATCCTAGAGGCTATATGACAATATTAATGGGCGTCTAATGTGGTGATGTTTAATTGATCTGTTTGAGTCGCTGTTTGCTCTAGCCTGAGATGGTCTAAGAGCGTTGAGTTCCTTTGTTAGTCATCACGTTCTAATGAAGCTAAACTTAAATAAACAAGATCCAGCCAACATTTAGCACAATTATTAAGAATAATATTGTAAGCTCTTCCTCAGCCAAAATGCTATATTTTAATTTGAAAGGATATGTTGATTTAATATGTCATTGCCCTCTCAAGTACTATACCCCTGTACCTCACTATAAGACATGCCCTGTTTCCAGTGTGTTTCTTCATGCATAATAGGAATATGAAGGAATAGGATAGGATAGGAATAATAGGAAGGCAGTTAATGTGAGATGTGTTTTTTGTTTCTATATTCACCAAAACTCAAAATGCATTGGATGTACAAATGCGAATACACTCCCCAGTGCAAGGATGAGTCATCAGTATTTTCCAGAGGTGTCTAATCAGCTAAAGTAGCTCAACACAGTGGCTTTAAGAAAGCCTTAATTCGATCCTCACCAGCTGACAGAACTCCATAACCAGAAGGAACGGGATGCTCTCGTTGCATTTGCCTAAACACTGGAGGATGTTACGGTGCTGAAGACTCCTGGAGCCATAAAGAGTAGAAAAAGATAGGAAATCACAGGTAGAAAGAGAGGGAGGAGAAGAGGAGAGAGGGAAATAAACAGTTAGGCACTGTATGTGGGTGAGGAAATGTAAAAATAGGGTAAATTAAAACAGACGATGTGTAAGTTGAGAAGATGTAAGCTGTGTGAGTGCTTGATTTGCATGGATGAGGAAAAAACAGGATATCAAAAGTTTACTAAAAGGACAATGAGAGGTTTTATACTGTACAAGCATCAGAAAGAAAAGCATAAGAGAGACCAAACGCTTGTGAATGTGTGTGTGTGTGTATGTTTGAAATGGAGATAGAGAGACATGCTGTTTCTACGTTTAGGATTCTAAGTAGGTCAGTCCAATATACAGGAGTCTATCGCCCAAATAAGGCATCCACGCGGTTCACCTTCACTGTCATAAATAATTCCACCAACTGCAAACAAAAAGTATATCACAGTGAATATAATGTCTCTCTATGGTTCCGCCAACCTGTATGGCTCAGACTCAGCCAAGAACTTTCTCTGCTCCAGAGGGCTGGCACTGACACGCAGCTCCTTCACCACCGCCTGGGTGGGGCTGCGGTCACACAGCACCTCTGCCAGGATCACCTGGACAAGGCCCGGGGAGAGAGAGGAACCAGAAAGAAAGGGTAAGGCGGGGGGTGGGCAGAATCAGCCATAAAGAACACAGACACAGTGGTCAGAAATTACAAGAACATTGCGAGACTTGTGTGATTTGGTTGGGGACCCATGTCATTGTGTCACATCTAAGGAAAACATGTCATTGAAAATCTTCGAAAGGAGACAGTTGAATCTGCATTTGATTGATAATCATCTAACCTTTCCAAACCAGCCATTTCCTATCTCCTGTAGGTAGTTGAGGGTGTGTCTTTTGAAGAATTGAGACCTGGATTCTGAAAAGGAAAAATTAATAAAAGAGATGACTTTGAAACAGAGCATTTTCACAGCATTTTGCTGCCAAACACTGTTATAAAGCATCAAGTTCACTCTGGGGTTTTTGATACTGTAGCCATTTTCTATTTTTACTCCTTTACACCTGACCCACATCGTTCAAACAGGCAGCACTTCTTGCGCTGGAGAGCCATTAGCTACCCTTTCACAAACATCCTTACAAGAGGGGTAATAACAGCACACAGATACAGTATTATATATTATATTACCTGCACCATCTTCCAAGGAGGCGCAGTTGGGTCTGTCCCTGACTGGCAGGGTATACACCTCAGGAAGGGAAGGACAAGATGAAAGACTGTCCTCCTGGACGGGACTGGAACCCGCTGAGCACTCCTCCCCGTCTGCATTGTCAAACTCCTGCTTGACGGAGGAGCACAAAACGAATAAAGAAGTGACTAGAAATACCTGAAAGAACAATGGCGTCCTGCATTCTTTCTGTTGATTGTAAAATCAGTTTGCATCAAGGACACATATATCAGTTATATATATAAGTAATGCCACCAAGACTTACAGCTAAACAACATCCTCCTATCAGAACGGAGGAAATTAAGTTTGAATGACACATTATTGATAAACCAAACCTTTACACTTCATTTGAATAACAAATTCACACATATTTGCAATGACATGGCAGGCTGTACTACAAAGCATTCCTCCTGCATGTATATCCTACATGAAACGTGATACAAACAAGACAGGTGAATAAAGCTCTTACATGTTGTAGACTTACATTGAATCCCACCCCTGCTCTCTTACAGCACAGGCAGGTGAGGAGCAGCAGGACAAAGGAGACGAGCCCAGAGCAAGAGATGAGAACGACGACATAGGGTGGAGGAGAGAGAGATGCGGTCCTAGTTTGGGAGACTGACAGGAAGAGAAAGGGGAAAAGACAAGTACAGGATTTAAGTTTCAGTGTCACTAAAAAGGCCATGAATGCTTCGCAGAAGACACACTGTTAGCTCTGAGGCAGTAACAAGGACAACAAGAAGCTTTGTTGAATCAAAAAAGAGTGAAGTCGTGTTACATGGGTGTTTTTATTTAGAGGGAAGTCATTGGAGCACTTTCATAGAGGCAGGGTTGGAACACAGTAGATGGCCCCAATGGATTATTTGCATTGGGGATTGGGTGGGGAAGCAGGAAAACCATTTTGAGTTAAAATATTGCCTTGATCAATAACAGAAGAATAAACATAAAGAGACTGGAATTAATGTTTGACATTGGGAAACCATTCCAGTTAGGAAAAAGCAATAAAATGGGAAGTATCATAAATGCCATTCCACTTTAGGAAACACGGTTGAAAAGCAGGGGGAGGTTGTCTTTAAGGTAAGAGGAGTGCTATTCGGGAGGGGGTGAAACTGGAAAGATTGACTCAAGTCAGGAAGGTTGACTACTTGGGTGAAAGAGGAAGGGGTTGGGGCGTTTGACATTTGTACCTCAATGTGGTTGACTGTGAGAAGCAACCCATCTGTAAAAAAAGAAGGGGCAAGGCAGGGTGATTAAAGCCCCTCCTTCTTATTCATAGTGTGCAGGTCAATCCTACAACCAGAACATACATCTAAACACGTAATGAATTGTGACACATGAAAACACCCCTTGACAAAAAAAGTGTAAGACTGTGTAATTAACATGCAAGATCACATTTTTTATATTCTTCACCTTTAGGCTATAGCGTACCTGGCTATTTCTGACAATTTGACGCATTTAAATGCAGTACCTTCAACTCCGAAGAACTATATTCTGTTGTTAATTCACCACACTTTAATTGCGTTCACAACAATGCCTATTGGAAATTGCAATAGCCTACTCAATACAAAGCATGGTGTCGGGGTTGATCGCCATTGTTTATGAGTGTAAACAACGGACTCTAAATTATGTTAAGTTAGATCAATGTCTAGCCCAACTGTGATTAACACTTTGGCAAAAACCCATGTCTCCTTTCACAACAAAGTGAAATAAGAGGCTCATCTTAAAGTAAACAAGTTTGGGCCAAAGGCCAAATGACCTCAACAGAGGAAATGCGTTAGCCTACTGTAAAATACGCATAATTCTGTATGGTCCACAGGCTAGTCAATAAATTATACTGCAAATGATACTTGAAAAAATAATCTCAAATGTATGTTGCATGGGTATTCTAATACAGAATTAGGCTATGGGCTTACTTTTTGGTGATACAATTTTCAATATATTTACGGTTCAATGGCGTAAAAATAAATAAATTTGGACAATAAATATTTTAGGGCTTTATATCTTCCTAAAACATATAGCCTTACAATACCTATTGCAAAAATGCAGGCAATGTTCTTGCCTCTTTCTCTAGACAGATGCCCAGACAGAGACTGCAAGGAACAGGCCATTCTACTGTAGCAGCTCCGGTGCCACCAGCTCTAATCAAAACAATACACCATGATAGCCCACAATGACTGCACTCATTACAAAACACAACACGTTACCAAAATGTTCAAAATGATCTAAATGTAATTGCCCAATGTAACAACAAAAATGGTCGAGAATTACCACATATGCATGCAGGGTAGACTGTTTATTAATTGATCATAGATACATTTTAGCTTTCCAAATTCGCATGTTGTTTATGCCATCGGTGTGTAACTGAAACGTCTAAAATATAAATATTCCTTAGTAGGCCTCTATATGCTTTTAACATAAAATTTTGACTATGGCAAATTACAAATAAACCACGATCCATTTACGACATGTCTAATCGATTAAATCACGTAGGCCTAAAGCAACAATATTTCGCATTATTTAGCACAGCGTCTTAGCTAATATTCCCCCACCCATGCAGGCCTTTTCATAACAGCCGAGCTCCCCCTCCCTCCCACCTCCGCTCTTCTTTCTTCAGCACCAAATAATTGCATTCCATCGACAGCACTCACCTTCTCTCTGCGGGGCTCCAAGGGCTCTCTCTGGGTTGAAGTACGACATAATCCCCGCCAGCAACATCACCCAGCAGTGTCGTCGCATCGTCGCGGTGTCCACGGCACCACCATCCGAGCGATGCTTTCGGTCCTCTCCTGCTCTCTACGGTCTCCGGTCTAGCACTGTATTCTACTATTAAAAAAAACGTCTCTCTTGTTGTGCTGTCCTTCCCCCTCCTCCACTTGATCCTCTTTAATCCGCAATTAAACACGGTGTCGGTGTGAGAGACTCTCTATTGTGCATCCCTGACCAAAGCGATCCAAGAGCTCATTGTGAACAAGAACGGACGATATCAACACTGTCTAGTCTATACCTCCGGCGAGGACATCCGTGACCGTCAGTTATTTTTCTGTCGTCTTAACTCCCATCTCACTCGTGTAGTGTTGAGGGTTCTGTTTCCCCCGTAACAATTGCTAGCCTGCGTCATACACAGCATGCATGCCTTATCATCGTCCGCTCATCATAATGATGGGAAGTCAGGCTTTTGCGTGTCTCGCCACTGTCTCGCATGCGCGCAAATAGAATATTGTTTTGACGTCAACGTATGTGCTGGATGGAAGACCCACAAAGGAGGCATGGGTTTAACACTGCATAATACATTATTAATAAATGAATGAATGCATGCTTTTTTTTTTTTAAGTAGCCTATTGTGTAGCATGACAGACTTTCTCAATATATAATATCAATATCAATCATTACATATGGCTGCTATTGGGTAGGCCTAAAAAAATGGACAGGTTTGATAACAAAACAATTGCCAATCCCTCTAAAAAAATGCCAATTTCAATGTCAAACAAAAGTAACACGTTTATAAAGCATACCAGTCGGCACTGTGATTAATGGATAATTGAATACAATAAAACTACCACGAATACCAAACATTACCTGTTCTTATGGCCTCTGGGGAGAGTGGCAATTGTACCCAAAGGCAAATGAACATGTATTTGGTGTGGTGTACTTAAGAGCTATGGATACCTTGGACACTTAAAAAAAACATCTTAAGACTGATACTTTTAGACAAGCTTTACTTTAGTATTATGTTGTGTTGTCTGTTTATTGTATAGCATGTTGTACTCATTAAGTGTGGTGGTTAGTTTACTTGTTTCTTGTAAAGCACCTTGTGACCCTCTTGTCTGTGAAAGGTGCAATATAAACAAACATGATTGACTTATTGATTAATATTCACACAGTATTTTCAAGTTAACTCTTTATTTATCTCTGTGGGAATCTGTGCTTTACCCATTCCACCTATAGATATTTTTAGAACACAACCACAAGTTGTGGAACCTGAGGAAAAACATGTCAAGTCCACAGTCACATGGGGTAGGGGGCGGGGGGGCTGGTGGTGGGGGGGGGGGGGGGGGGTGGTGCTATTGGTATTTATTGTGCACTGTGTACTGTTAAATCATATCACACACACATTAATAATAGTTCAGGGTAATTTAACATAGATGGCTCAGGACTTCAAAATCTCATCTCTCCAGCTGTCTTGGTCCCTTCGTTGTCGCTTTCGTGCAAGTTCTGGGAAATAAGCATTGTTGTACGGTCTGTCCCTCTCCTCCTCACTTCCCAGCTCCTTGTCTTTCACTTTGCCATTCCTCTGGTCCAGCAAGGCCTTGGCTCGCCTCCTCTCCTCAGCTTCTCTCTGCAAACGCTCTGCACGCAGGCTCTCTATGGAGCTACAAACGACAGTGCTCATTAGCTCACCACGGTATTTACCACTTTGCCATTGTTCTCATCCCAAAGGGCCTAGTTTACAGAATAATGTATTGTCTGTCTTTAGGAAATCACCAAGACAGTTGTTTAATGAGATTATATATGATAAATCAAAACCTAACAAAGTCTTTTTAAACATACAAAGAAATTCTGTGCCGTCTATACAAATTGCGTAAACAGGAAACATCTTTACCAACAATGTGTTGAATAGTGTTGTACCTCTCTCCATTGCTCAGCCTGCCACTTCTATCTCTCTTCTCCTTGTTTTTACTCTTGTGTTCCTTTCGGTCTTTAATGGCCAGTGCTTTCTTCATGTCCCTCAAAGGATCGAGACTGTTCTTCAATCGGCGGTCTCGCTTTTCTTTCTCCTCCTCACTTATTCCTTTTTTCATTGTTTTTTCTCTCTCCTCATGTTTCTCCTCTTTTTCATTGCCAGTTTTCATGTACCATGGTGTTACCTCTGTCCCTGGTTGGGGGCCAAGGGACACCAGTAAGCCAATGGCACGCTCCTGCTTTTCCTATTAAAACAAGGAAATCAGAAAGACATTTTTTAATGGTGTGTACTGGGGGGCCTCTTTAAGGACTTGAACAAATGTACAATGTTACATTTAATGTGGCCAACATCAAACATACAGTACATAACTAGTTAATTGTCTATTGTGATGTTATTTGTTCGTAAAGGTTGGACTTTTACTAGTTTATGCTATTGTGTGTAACACGTTAATGACAGCTGTCCATACACAAGCTATGATCCATTACACTACAGTAGGTCAGTGGTTCTCCAACTGTAGGTTGTAAGACACCTTATAGGGAGGAGAGTGTGTAATGTATTTTTTTTTTCCTATTTATAGTCATATTTATTTATCTAGATTTATATTATGCAAAAAAATTGTGATGAAGAATTACTGCAATAGGCAATGTTTTGCTCTCCCTAAATTCAGCCTTGGTATTAAAACTGCAGCTATGCCCTTGGTATGTGTGCACGATTATACCATGTATCACAGTCACACATTTCAGGGCTGAAGAGGGCAGTGGATACAAGCTCTTTTTGTGTGAACACAGAGGTATATGGAGAAGCATAAAGGTCACCACCAGCACCTTTTCATCTTTCTTTTCTTTAAGATAGTCTTCGTTTCCTTTCTTCTCAGACGAGTCTTCAAGAGGAAAAAGATTGAGATGTTCCAATGCCGCACTGCCTCCACTTGTTTCAATGTCATCTCTCCTTACATCTGTCTGCTCAAGAGACCCTCTGGCTTTCTTTCGCAGATGCTCTGTACGAGCCTGAAAATGGGGAAGTGCAAGTTTGTATTATTTTATTTTAATGTATTACATTATACCAGTAATTACACCAAAACAAAAACATATAATACGTAGCCTACATGTATTTAATTTTAAACAGAAATCCAAGTGTTATCAAGGGAACATAACACACATTTAATATCACAGATAATGTGATAGTAAACAAACCTCACGATCTGCACGCTCTACGCGTCGCTTGGCCTCTCTCTCCTCTTCTGCTGCTTGTGCTTCGTCCTTACGCACTCGCTCGATGTTATCCTTGTTGCGAACATGCCAGCTTTTCTTAGGAAGAATATTCATTTTGGTAGGTAGTTGTTAGGCTGAGCTAGCAATACGGGTACGGAAAAGGAAAAACGATCGGATCCCACTTAACATCTACCATTTGTGACTGGTATGGTAGATGAAGCAAGCTAAATCGCAGGACAACCCATATCAGTAAAATTGTTGTTTCAAGCTAGCTTTCCTCTGTGTCCATGTAGGTTTCTAACGTTGACCCAATTCTATCAAAAATTAGCACTATACACTATAAACATAACACTCTCCGTATGGAGCAGGCTTTTATTAAAGTTGTTAGCTTCCAATCTGATCTAGCTAATCACACACAGGAAGCTCAAACCCGGATGTAAACAAATTGCATCGGTACAGAAGGTATAGTTACATTATTAAAGCACCAGATGGCGCTACAGCACTTTTAATATGAAATGTAATAACAAAAAATATATATTAGTTGGATTTATTTGAACAGAGATCAAAACTATTGTTGTAAAACAAATATCTGAAATCACAAACATCTTTGCAAGTGGATATATTATGAACAAGTTAAGTGTACATTTAAAGTGCTTGCATACAACAACAGGCAACTGTATGGTTTCATGAGTTAGAAAAATACAATTAGTACAATACATTACTTCAAAATGCATTTAAATGTATGTGTGCCATTGTGTAATAAAAATATATAAATAAAAAACCTAATATAACATTGACATGCATAGATCCTACAGTATACTTCCTTTCAGATCCCTCACACTTCATGTAGGTCTACAGGTTAGAAAAGTAATTATAAGGTCAACTGGAAAAGGTGTCGTGTGTTCTGTGTCTGACTGTTTAATCATTTGGAATTGCAAGTTTCCGACTCATCTCAATCTGTTTGACCAGGAACTGCTTGTCACGATTCTCCTGTTTGGCAGACACAACATTGCATTAGTTATACTGAATTTGTAACGTAATGAGTGTTTATTAGTATAAACCCAGCTGTATAACTGAACTACTTTTAAACTTTAAATGTTGAAATCTTTAAAGTAGCATGCTTGAACATTTTAAGCTTTCTACTACTAAATATACAAATCTATTTTGAACATAGTGTTTTCTGTAACTTACCAGTTTTATCTGTCCCCTAAGCATTTCAACACTTTTTCCATACACAGAGGCTAAGGCAATGAAATAGAACATCATCACACTGTTGGGGAGAGAAATAGAACAGCTGTGCTTATACATATAAAATACATTAGATATAAAAGAGGGAGCATTTGGAGAATAGCCAGCCAGATAAATATTGCAGATACCACACAAGCACTTACCAAAAGAAAAGAAACAATGGAATGGAGAATGGTTGGGAGCCAATATAGAAGAGAAAGTCCTTAGTAGAGTTGGAAAGGCTGTTAAACGTGGTTGGAACAATGTTCCACATGGCAGGAAAAGAACGGAATGGCCCACAACTCATAGACGGATGCATCCTAAGAAGAGTGAGAGGAAACATTTACATTTCACCTTCACGTTTAATATTTGCTATCATAAATACTTGTATAATCAAGTGCCTCTTGTGTGGTTGTTAATAGGTTGCTGGGGTACTCACTCAGCCACACTATAGATCATAACAACAAGAGCCAGGCTCCAGCCAAATAGCAGCACCACAAGGAAGAAGAATGTGGATTTGGTGGAACGAAATGTCTTCATTGCTGGTCGGCAATTATGGAACAGAGTAATCTAGAGAAAAATGAAGAAAAAGAGATGTATTGTAAAAGGACATTATGCCAAAATAATTCATTCATTAAGTATAACTTGTAAACATTACTTGAAACCAGTTGCGACCATTATTACATTTGAAAGCCGTGATTGAGATTTCGATTTAAATTTCACCTTCTTGAAGTAGAAGAGCAAAATAAATTTGACCGTGTTGATGAGTGGCAGCAGAGGGCAAAAAAGAGCCCCTGTCCAAATCACTGTCTGACCATATACCAATCCAAGCACGTTGGATGGAACGACAAACTCTTGGCGCCCCACCCACTGGACCACTTTGTTGGATGAGTTGTCCACCACCATCCTGACAGACAAGCACATTTCAATGTTAAATCGCTGCTTTGTTTACGATCACCTATAATTCTTAAGTTTCTCTGTTACGTATGCTAAAAAGAGAAACTGGGATTTTAAGATCATTTGTCACCTGCGTGGGAACTCAACGAATATGAGAACAGCCAGAGTGATGAGGACATCAAACAATGTGAGCTTGTACATCTCCTGTCCCACACGTGTTTCCCAACACTGAAAAGACACACACAAAGAATGTAAGCACAGCTGCAAAAAGAGATGCCGAATACATTCTTAGCCCATCTGCTCACTGAAAATGTGCTTCCTCTCATCCATCATTTCAAGCATTCTCTTTTATGCATATGAAGTGTTGATTTGAACAGTTCCCAAGTGCTGTATTATTGGGAGCCCAACTGCAGGAAAAGAACGAGATGGCCACATATTATGTACTCAAATTGTTTACTTGCCGCATAGACTTTATAGTTGTATTGGCACAATGAACAGTTTACATCGTTCAGATTACCAGAACAGGTTATCTGACTCCACAGGGTGAAGAGGAGAACACCCAGACTAACCATACGCAGGAATACAGACCTAACAAAGAGACAAAAATTATTAAGTGTAAAGTTCCAGGCAAATACATTTAGGATGCAAAACAGACCATTTATAATATTGAACCTTAAAAAACAAACCAGCTTAATAAATATATCTACGTTACCCTCCCTAAAAATACTGTAGAACACTGTACATGATTGTTTCATGATTGTTGCACTGCTCTACCCACTGTGCCATTGCTGCCCACTCAATCGGCATGTGTGCATAGGGCACACATGCTCAGTGCGCCAACCTACCTTAAGAGTGCCACTATGACCGTTGTGCTGGGGGTATATTTTTCAAACAGGGCAATCTGGTCGCAGAGGAAAGGTACCACAAAGTTTCCAGCTGTGATGACAATGGAAGGTAGATACTCCAAAAGTAGGCCTAAGAACCCTACCTTGATGCTCTCCTATTTATTATAAACAGGGTTGACAAAAGGTCAGAGTTCATTCCTGCTCAGGTTGGAAGGCACAACTTTGATCACATATAGGAACAATTATCTAAAAGTCTGAATAAAGATATGAATAAATAGATGGAAGGTCACATTTATTCTAAATACTAATTATCTAATATTAATTTCTGACCTGACTGTAGATTGTGGCTACAAAGATGCCATAGAAGGCTGCTATAATCAGACCAAAGGCCACAACAGCCAGAAAGGTACGCTGAGAGAACAGACATATTTTTTGACCCAATGTCAGAGAGGCTGTCTTCATGTTCATCATCTCCTCCTCCAAATCCACCTAACAGAAGGAGAGGGAGAGAGACAGCCATCGTCACCTCGTGTGTATGTATTATAGAACATGTGCAAAATCACATCAGGTGAAATAGAGAAACTTTGCCACATACTGATAACTTTATTTACATAATGTCCTCGTTTGATTAATAGGCCACACCCCTCTGACCTGTAGCTGGTAGCAGATGTTATTCTGTTTCAGTTTAGTAGCTCGGTCTCCGAGGCAACAGTAGTCCCAGCCAGTGAACACAATCTTGCTGTAATTGCCAGCAGCACCACCTTCTGTTGCCACAGCAACACGAGTGGCAGTCCCCATGCTATGTAAAAAACGGGTCAGACGGGAACACAGGTGCACATTATCAATAGAGTACGTTTTTGGATGGAATCCAGAACATCACAATCACAGTGTTGATACAGCAGAGTCATGTGCAACAAAGGTGCACACGCACGTGCACACGCATCCATGCCCACACACATGTATAAAAAAGTTAGGTGCTTTGCAACTTACCGTGCAATGATGCAGATGAGACAGAAGGCAAAGTAGAAGACGGCTGTGAAGAGGTAGGCCAGCGGGATGTTATAGGAAAAGTTACTGTCGTCTACCACTGTGTTGTTGTAGTATCCATAGAACAGAAAGGAGTACTCCATGAAGCCCTAAACGTACAGTATTTATATTTGTAGTATCC
>JAODLL010000008.1:2784954-2802482 GCA_026546735.1 Forbesichthys agassizii
ATAGAACAGAAAGGAGTACTCCATGAAGCCCTAAACGTACAGTATTTATATTTGTAGTATCAGTAGAACAGATAGTACTCCATGAAGCTCTAAACGTACAGTATTTATATTTGTAGTATCCATAGAACAGAAAGGAGTACTCCATGAAGCCCTAAACGTACAGTATTTATATTTGTAGTATCAGTAGAACAGATAGTATTCCATGAAGCCCTAAACGTACAGTATTTATATTTGTAGTATCCGTAGAACAGATAGTACTCCATGAAGCCCTAAACGTACAGTATTTATATACTCTAACACATGTGATGTGCAAGTATGTAATTAATTTAAGACTCTGGATAATTATTATGGAGAGTAATTGTCCATTTTTACATTTGCATAAAGATGTGTGTTATGTTCGCTTACGGTCCCAGTGAGTAGATCAAGAAAATAGCTGTAGAACACCACTAAACCTGGAGGATTTGGTTCATAAAGTGTGCAGTTATCTGGATCTGATGAAAAAAGAGAGCAAGTTACACTTAAAATGACCAGAATGACTAAACCTTTACTTAAAAGTAAAAGTAAGTATTTATTGTATAACAAAGCAGCCTTAATCCCATAAACCATCCTTCAAGGAAGAACTGTTAGAATATAGGTTAAAAGGCATCACCTCTGGGAGGGCAGTTAGGTCGTATTCACTTTTGAAGACGCCACAATAACTTCACCCATCAAATTTCTGACTTAAGTACCTTCAAGGTCCTTGTTGCACTTAGCCTAAATACTAAGGAGTCTGTACACAATACCAGTAATGTTGACTGGGCTGGTCCCAACAGATCTGAATATGATGCTGGGGACCAGGACAAATCCAGCAATCAGCAGGAACGACAGGAAGTTAAGAATCACCAAAAATCGCAGGAACAAGAAGTAAGACTGGACTCCACCTCCAAAACTGCCTGTGATGGAAAAAGCATGTCTTTCAATGAAAATACATTCACATTAAAATAATGGCTGAAAAATATTCGACATCGTCTGATTATGGTAGAAATTCTCCCACTACAAACTATGCATATTTAGTAGGATGTGTTTTACAGAGGATAGTGGGGAAAACGTGTAATGTATAATTGTCATATGAAATTGTGCCACCTGCTATCTTATGCATTGATTTCCTCCATAATGTAAAAAAGGCCAGAAATACTCTGACACTTTCTTTGAGCCTGCGAAGTGATTTTCCTTTGGTACTTTTCCAATTGGACACCGGGACTTGCATTTTCTGTACTTGCCTGGAAAGGAAAATAATAAAACAATTTGTTTATTAGAAATGTTATGTGTATTACTAACAATAACAATATAACTTACGTGTATTTGTGTATCTACAAAGAACATAGCTCCATGACTATGACGATTGGGGTATGTAAAAACAATTCAGGAAATTGTCAATAACTGGGAATGCAGTAGGTTACCATACGGCTCTCTTTAGCGTCATGGGCATAGGAAGACTCCTGACGTCCCGGGTTGGTTGAGTTTCACCTCCTTCATCCTCATTAGTAGGAGAAGAATTCCAGGAGAAGTGAGGAACATTTTGACCAGATGCTTGAGATGGAATCGTTCGTAATCTAACTGACTGTTGGCTACCTGAGTAATAATTAATAATAATAAGTCTGGGTCAGTGGTGGAAAGAAAAGCATAAACATTAGTAGTAGCAATCCGTTGACTAAAGTGCAGTTCAGCAATATACAATAAAAAGATAAATAACATGTATGCTATACCATTGTCCAGGTAGGAAAACCAACCACACCTTGTGTGTAGTCAAACCGCTTACCTGCAATAGGCGAGCCGTGCGTCAGTAGTTCACTGTCCATTTCTAGATTGCTATGGCAAACTTTTAACAGACTAGACTATTTAAATATAGCCTATTTAATTTCCTGGCAGTTTTTCACCAACTTCTGAAAAAATGCTGCCACTCTATGAATTGTTCTCACTCTCTTGTGATTTCCTTATGGACTTCACACCCTATTTGAATGACCACACTACTTCCTTGTAGCCTTAACCCTATGAAGTTAGAAGGTTACTATGCAGAAGCACTCTGTGGTTACCTATAACAACACACAGGGCAAAACATAGGCTATATATTAAAAAACACAATATATGTTAAATTACTTATTAGATAAAGTAGCATATTATAAATACCTTTGCATAATAATAGAAAAATTAAAATAAATTAGAGAGTTCTGGAGATATATTTGTATACTTAAGAGTTGGATGTTTCCAAGTATAAATAATGCATTTGTGTATGTTATAAAGTATAAGTGTGAATTACATGCTTGGATCAGGGTTCCTACACATTTTCCATTTACAAATTCCTTACTTTTTCTACAGTAAATTACAATAATGTGGTCGCAGATGTCTAGATTTTGTAAAGTTTTAAGTAGGTGTAATGTCTTCCCACCAACATTTTTGATGCAGTTCGTTTTATAACTGTTTCTTGGGACATTGCTATCATGTAAAATGTTTGAGCGTCAATCACTTCATTTCCAGAATTTTGGTGGATTTTTATGCACTTTTATTTGCCTTTTTTTGCATCAATTTATGATGGAAATGTATGGTGAAAAAACTAAATTCAGCAACAGGAGACAATCTAGTCTAATGTGTCTATACTGCCAACTTTATCTAAGAACAATGACCATACACTTAATTTGTGCATAAGTGACTTGTATTTGTTTACTGTGTGACAGTTACAGAAGCATAGACAGGTAATGACATGACATAGAACATTTATGTAATACAAGGGTGAAACAGGAATGGTTTACAACAAGGTTTGAAGTTTGGCACAGGAAAAACAATTCAATCTTTGGTCCATTCAACAATGTATCATTGTAATTTACTTTTAAAGTCACCCATAAGACACAATAAGGTAACATTTGAGTTGTACCACAGTTAAACACAGCATTTTCACAAGTTCTATTACAAAAGAGACCTTAAAGATTTTACCATTTTATTTCTGATTATTGACTAGAAATGATGCTCCCAGAATGGTCCATGGTGGCAGTAAAGGCATTTATAGCAGTTAAGTGGTTTTGGCTGTTTCAGATTACATCCAGTACTTTGCCCAGTAATGCACTAGATATGTGCATGTTCAAAAGGTTCACACAGAAAAAGCAAGCAACAACAAACATAGAAATTCAAATAAAGGTTTCAACACAACCAAATTGATGTCTCTTTGCTGCCTGAATTATATCTGCAGCAATTGCAAACAAAAACTGTAAATTGTGCCTTAACATAGCTTCTTGCAGTTAATTATTATAATACCATAATACAATTTCTATGGCATTACGTTTTGCAATATATGAAAATAACAAAATAATTGAGACTGGTAATGGTAAGCATGATATTTGTTACAATTGGGTAGGTCCATCCAACATGATATAAAAATAATACAGTGCACAAAGTTCTCTTAATTCATTCATTTAATTGTTTGAGATGCGAGTGTCACTATTGTCTGTTCTCCATGTAATTCAATTAGATCCCCTACAGACAAATCTTGTATGTCATTTGCAGTACAGTACATTATTACACCCTTTGTTTCTTACAGTAATACTTATTTGCACATAGTTTGTAGCCAAGAAAAACCACTAACAGCTGTCATTGTATTTTAGGCATCAAATTAAACTATTTGCATTTCTAAAAATGAAAAGCATGACCCATTCCGTTTAGAAGGCATTGCTGGATGTCAGTATGAATCCAGTGCCTAGTATTCGCAACCTATATGTATTTTGCATATAATTCATATAGGAAGCTATACCTTAACCATTCTCCTCCCCAAAAACATTCAGTCTTTCTTAGCACCAATTTCCTCTTTACCAAACCTTTCTCCCTCCATCTTCTCCTCCTTTTCCCCTCTCCTCCCTTCCCTTTTGCTACCTTTTAGCATGCCGCCCAATAGTATGCATCCAAGCGCTATAACATGCACGCTGAAGTAGATGGAAGTCCAGTAGTGAATGGTATCGCTGGCCTTCAGTAGCACAAAGCCCATGCACATGTAGTCATAAGCCCTCATCTTCAGGAACCAGTGGACCCAGTCAAAGACGCTCTGCCCCCTGGGTCCCAGTTTAGTTCGCACAGAGGCCTCCATGGCAGACTCGGCAGCGATGCAGAGGGGGATGGTGAGGAAAGAGAGGTAGTAGCCGGCATGGAGACCATGCCAGTAGGCGCTGATAAACATGGTCCAACCGGCCCTGGAAGGAACAAAGACAGAAGTAACTTTCACTGAATTCAAGAACAGCACCTCTCAATATATTACTTGTTTACATTTGGCCACGCCAAGCTATCTTAAACTAGCATGTATTCAACCATGTAAAACATTAATATTGTCAATGTTATTTCTAATTTTGGGTTGGTAGGAGTGAATTTCAGACAGAGAGGACAACACATTCAACACCCACATCAATCAAAACAAGCACAAAGGAACAAAGAAAAATGAGGTTCCGGTTATCATTAGATCAGATCTTAATCCAACAGTAGATCACTTGGAATAGGTGTTTTTGCAGTTTGTTCTGAGCAGAGTGGCAGCTTACTCTCACAGTAAACAAACGCGTACAGTAGATGCGGAGTCTGTGCGTTAAACCATTTAGAATATCCCAACAAACCTGTGAGTGAGTGTGTGCAATTACAGGAGCATTTATTTACACATAAAGCACACTGCTATTACACTGCATATGCTGCCGAAATACAAACATGTTAACCCTTACCTGAGGGTGTAGGCTTTGAAGGGTGCATTGGGGTAGATATAGTGACGCAGCCACCACTGGACTGTCATGTTCCAGAAACGCATCCCATGTCGGACTTTCACACAGAAGTCAGTGTTGTAGCAGTCAATGTTCTGGATCGTTTTGAAGTCATAGACTACTGCAGTGTTAGGATCAGGGCTGGCCAGGAGGGAGACAGTTACGTCAGACAAAACAAAAGTGAAACTCAGACAAGTCTATGTTGTATGTTAATGAATTAAGATTCTCCAACAAGTCTGTGTTGGTTGTTACTGAATTAAGATTATATCATTCATGTAAAAACATGAAACACACAGGTGGACTCTATGATTTCAGTATAATTGTACCTAAAATGTATGGTGGGTCCACCCCCGGGTTTGGACATAGCCCCCTCTGGGTAGCAGCCTAAACCTGCACTGATACAGCCTGCTTCTGCTCCACACCAAGCTGCGTAGAAACGCATCCTGAAGACGAAGAACACCGCTGTCATGTAGAAGAGCCTAGAGGAAGAAGTGTGAAACAGTTAGTGTGAAATTCATGACACGAACCGCACAGTCAAACAGTTGGGCTTCCTTACATAAGACACCCTGTCACAATACCTAAAAAAGAAGTTGTGGTCCAGGAACTCCTCTGTGCGGACGTACGCCAGGGGAAAGACAGAGTTCACGGCGAGGAACAGCGCTCCGTAGACCGGAACAAACTTCAACCGATGCAGGCACGGAATATGGCCAGGCAGCGTGTGTGGGCTGGGTTGCCTGAGCCAGTCCAGATATGTATGGAAGCGGAAGAAGGGGCCTTCAGGTGTAAAACAAATAAAGGCATGAGATAGGTGTAAGAGAGAGAGAGGGATGTAGACAGGATCGACAGGACATGTGGACAAAAAAATAATGATATGATATAGGGAGATGGACAAAAGGAAGTACTGAAAATAGGAAGCAGGGAAAAGAGTTAATAAAATCCAACTACCTTTAACAATACTGAACAAGAGGTGTGTAGTGAAATAAAGAGGTAACAGTTCAAATGAATGCAAAAGCAAATGAACATAAAAAACACACATATGATTATTTGCATGCAGTGGCTCAATTGTAAAAGAAATCATCCTTCCGAATGTACACATCATCAGAAAAAATATGCTAGAGTTTTTCTTCCAAACATCTTATCAGACTTACCAGTCATAATACCCACATAGCAATAGCTATAGGAGAGAATATCATAGAGTGAGGGCTCTTGAGTTAGACCACCAATGACAGGAGACTTAGAAAAAGAGCTCACTTCCTTTTTATTTTCCATGTGGAAGCTTTGAACCTCATTAGCTAAACTCACCATCTGTACCAGAAAACAAACAGGTGCACAGTTAAAGTGTTTTATTGTTTTCCTTTATGTAGGTTACATTTTATGTCTATGTTTGTTTGATGCTAGTTTTCCATACTTTAAGGGTGAGAAGAAGCTGGATAGCATTTGCAAATGGTGTTGGATTTGGTAGTCCAAACCATGTTGCCAGTCGGAAGAAGAGAAGGTATATAAAAGTCCAGCCAAGTGAGAGTGCAGGAGCATTCCTTTTAAACATAGAAACAGATGGATAGCATTCATTCTAAATTCATGTATTATCACCCACCATTCAATAATCTCAAGGAATGAGTGTGTTTGTGTTTGCGATAGTAATTAGAGTTATTGTAAATGAAGGTAGTGGATCATTTTTACATTGAATAATAATAATAATAATTAGCAACTCACCGCCAACTACTTTTAATAACAATCCATGTTCCTATCACGGTCACCAGAGAGTGGAGTGTGTGGATATGACATGTTGCAATGGTGATAGAGAGGCCCAAGAACAAAGCAGCTCCCTGCTTTACAGAAGGACCTGGAAGCAAAATTATGCATAAGCAAAGTGCTCCTAGTTTAATCACATACAGTATCTTATAATTGTATTGATATGCTGTGCACGTTTCAAACAATTGAATCAAGGTCACTGGAATTGAGAGAATGGAACAGGCAAAAAGATAGTCAGAAATGTTGAGTAGGCCTATTGAGCAGACGAGCACAGTGATTGTTGTAGGATACTGCTACATTGTATGTTTGTAGCACAACTGGTCAGGGGGTACAAAGCTCTTAAATGCTGAATCATTACTTTAAATGGCAAAATTATGTTATTAGGACAACGCAAATTATATTACATGACGACAGACAATACTCAACTGATATATCTGAAGAGGAAACCAACAGGAACGGAGGCTGCGAGAATGCCCAGGTAGACCAGCTCATCTGGAGACATCTTTACGCTAGTGAAAACTAAAATCATTCACATCAGACGTTAGAATACAGTAGTCTACACACCGTTAATATAAGTCATCAATGCCCACAAATGGTCTACTACTGAAAACCTAGACTAGTACCAATATATTAGGTTCTCGATCTAACAAGATTAAAAAGGTACTCCAAACCAACGTACCGTCTTGCAACACAAACCTTAAAACATTTAACACTGAATGATTCCGATCATATGCTTAATTTAATGTCTGAAATGCAGCCATGCTAGCGTGCTAGCCGACATTACGGAGCCTAGACGTATTCACGCCATTGGATCAATACATCCCAGTCTCCGTGTTGTTACTTACGTTAGCGAGTAGAAAGACAGCAGTCAAATCCTGCCATTTATGGCTTCTAGCGTGCAACGTATTGTAGTTTGTTAGCTTCCTGTTACTTGAATAAGCCCTGCCCGTAAATATCACTTGCATTGCCACATGCGGTCATGTTTCGATACAGATATATGGCATGTATAATTATCCACCCCACCCACACACGCTCTTATGTTGACTCATAGCTAGAATACTATTTCATCATAGATATAAACTTTTTTTTTAAAAAGAGCACAGATTATGTCAAACCAAGTATTTTTATTGAAAAGTCAAATTGACATAGACTTCATCCTTAATCTTCCTCTTCATCATCAGCTCCTCCAGCGCCTCCCTGGCCTTTCTTGGCATTCTTTCTCTTGACGCGACCAGGACGTCCACCGCCGTATGGAGACCTCAGAGAGAAGTCAATGTGCTTCTGGCTGTCCAGGCGAACCACAAAGGAGGGGATGTTCACCACCTGCTTACGCACACTGTAAAACAAGAGAGTATGCATACTAGTAAATCTAGTGTGTATTCAGCAGGTTGAGTAAACCCCATCTTCTTGAATATTTTTAATATAGTCACTACGGCATTGAAGGATTATCAGTTGTTTTTAATGCAGGCCTCATTCACGAGGAATTCTTGACACCACAGAAAGTCTGAATGTTTACATTTAATCACTGGCCTGCATATTTAAGTTACTTGTCTTATAGACTGCAGGAACTTGCCCGAGGTGCAATCCCCCATACTTTACCTGACAGCCATAAAGCCACTGTGGCACAGTCCAAGCCCTCGAGTGGAAGGATTGGCTCTGGGCAATGTCTACCGACAAGGTATACGGTTTTGATACCGAATTGACCTTTGGGAATTGTTAACCAATCAACGCAGTGTGATACGAGTTGGTAGCTCTCTGATGGAAGACGAAACATTGAGTTTCTTAAGCAGTCAGACATAATTGTGACCTAGTTACATTTAATATAGTTTTTCATTAAGAAACTTAGGCCAAGCACTTAATCTTCAACGGCAGTGCCCTTACCGGATGTGCCTCTGGCGGATAAGGACACGGGCATGGTGGATGCTCTTGGCAAGACCAAGCTTGAAGACCTGTGTTTGTAGCCTTCTCTCCAGGAAGTCCTCAACCTTAAGGCCCAAGATGTAATCCAGCTTCATTTTACCCTCATCCAGCACACCAATTCTCACCAGACGCCTCAACAAAGCATTACCTAGGAGAATGTAGTAAGTGCACCTTGAATTATATTGACAATTTAACAGTCAGGTCGCAATAAAATCTCTAAGACTTGGCCTCATTCACGAGGAATTCATGACACCACAGAAAATCTGATAATGAGATAGTTAAATCACCGGCCAAATTTAAGATAGAACAAATACACCAGGAATACCTTCAAAGAGACGTTTTGGGTCCTTCTCATCCAGAGTAAGCAATTCTCTGGCAGCCTTGCGAATTTTGGCTAGGGTGAATTTCACCCTCCACACTTCACGCTTGTTCCTCAGCCCATACTCACCTAAAACGATCAAGAGACAGTCAAAATTGAATTAAACTACTTGCAGCACCGATAAGCACCGACCTGACTGTCGTTTTATTGCATGCAATAGTTTGTAATTTATTCAAGAAATGTATGAAGTAATGACATACCAATAAGTTTTAACTCCTGGTCAAGACGGGACTTCTCGAAGGGTCTGCGTGGTGTGACGTAAGTCTTGCGACAAACCCAGCTCCTGGCAACTGGCATGGTGGCTTAGCCTGTGGGTATAATCTCCCATTACCCAACTATAATCAATTTTAAAGTTTAAGTGTTACACTTGTTAAAGTGTAAGTGGGCACATATAAATAATTCAAAATCAGTGATTTGATTGTCCAACATGAAGTATGCAAGACTACCGTAGACGGCCCACGTTGTTAGCGCGCCTAGCTGCTAGCATATAGCAAAAAATACAAAGACTATGGTATCAAATAATAATGGGCTAATGGCATATTTTTCAAATAGGATTCTACTTGTACGTTCACATTACAGGACGTTTTCACCATAATAAAATAAGAAAGGACACAACAATATGGCATTTGGCCTACCTGACTACCTCAGACTCTCGCAGTAAGTAAAGAGGACGTGGAACGGAAAGCACGATACATTTATAGCAATTACATAAACTACATATCCCATCAGCACATGCAGACGGAAGTAGCAGTATCATATATTCCTCGAGCTCCCTCTGCTGGCTAAATTGGAAACCTCACAATATTCAAATTCTTCCACGATTGCTACCATTAGTAAATATAGGTTTGGGGGTTAAGCATAGCTTTAACGCAGAAGCGAAAATGTGCCTTAACAAATTAAAAGCATGTTATTTCCCCAGACAGTATTAGCTACTTTTTAATAATGTATGTTCTTGCCTTAGTCAAAGTACACAATTGTATTATATACCAAAATGTTTTATATCTTTATATTTGCCTATGTACAATGTATGATGTCCTTGAATGTTTTGAAAGGCGTCCTCAAATTAAATGTATTATTATTATTATTATTTTTATTAATATTAATAATTGTGTGTGTGTATGTGTGTGTGTGTCTGGGAAATCTACAGTAGGCCTAAATACAACGAGGCACCAACATCATGGATATTATAGTTTTTGTATCATATAATAGGCTACACAATAATAACATGTTGGTGTGAGAATGTAAGATAAGGAGGTAAACTCAAAGAGAAGGACGGGGGTGCCTATTTATATAACTCTGAAACGGGACCCTGAGCATGTGTTTCTGTCTGTCAGAATGACCAACTTAACGTAGACTGCTCACAGAGGTTGTCTCGATTTCTCTTCAGATAGTCAACAGCGTGTCTTTGCACTTTTCTCGGGCTATGCTGTCTTCATCTACTGTGATTCTCCAGCCATATGGACTGCCCGTTTATCCACAGACAGCCTCCTGCTACCCCAGCATAGTTCAGGTAAATGATCTCTTTCAATCCCATTCAGTCTGTGATGTTAAGACAAACAATGCTTAAACAATAGATATTAGCACATATATATATTTATGCTTATATATAGTCTTGTGTTTATATATTAACATGAAGAAAACAACATTCATTCAAACTGATTATTCTGTTCAAATAAGATTTAGATTAAACATAGCCTTATTGTTGGCATAATTTAACAAGGACCTTGGAATGGAGATTTATAAGAGGCAGTTATTTAGTTATGCTAATACAAGGCAAACTATATTGCAAGATGAGATAAATTCTGAATGTCATTTTAAAGAATGCAGCTACTTTTAGATTGTAGTAAACATGTAATATATCTTTTTTCAATTGAATGGCACTGGTGTGTGTGTGTGTGTGTGCGCGCGCACATGTGCGTGTGTGTGTGTGTATGAAGAGTCCCTGACATACTGTGAACCTACAATGTGTATGGAATGCTACTGTACTTTCTTCTCTTATTGTCTCACAGACCATATTTAGCCATCCTTTGCTGGCCAGATGATAACAGGAGGAGAGTCTATCTTGTTTCTTGTAGTCAAAGATAATGAACACAAGGCTTATTATGCATTTAAACCAGATTATATCTGCTGCAACTAACAACACATTCAATCATTTGTGACACATGTATTTACAGTGTTTTCAAACTTGGTAAAAAGGCCACATCTGTAGTTACCATGGGCAGTTACTACCGTTTGAGAGTAAATCCTTTGACAGCTGTCCCAGCATGCACCTGGCTCAGAGCAGTTGACCTCTGACCACAAGCTGACAGCTGAGTGGGGGAAGGAGAGAAAGGGGGAAATAAATGAAAAAAGTTCCTATATCTGCTGACACTACATGGCTGCATGTGATCACAGACTGATTGAAAGAGATTACGTGGTTAGAAAGCACATAGAAGATGAATGGTCAATTGTAGTGTACTGTATCTCCCCCCTTAGGCTGCTTGTATCTCCCAGGGGAGCTTCAGATTTGTGAGGACATTATACAGGCACAGGTCCGTGTTGACATGTTCTGAAAATATATCCCCAATGATATAGCATACAACTACTTGATAGTTAAGGCAGCCATTGAGAGGCTAAATTGAGACTCATTGGAATTCATGAGTGTCAGCCACGGAGAAGGCTATAGACATAAACCCAAACCAAATATGCTGATAATAATAGGATTTCAGTATTGGAGTTTATGTTAAACAGAAAGTTAACGCTAACATGCTAGGAAGGATTTTGGGGCTTCAAAAGTAAAAATATCCAATACTATAGCATAATATTTAAAGGTAAGTACCCACTTTGATTTTCACTTTCTCCTTCTGCCACGTGTGTCCTTGTAACTTTTTAGTATCCATCCGTTTATCTCAGTCTATAATTCCTCACACCGCTTGAACACAACAGCTGACAGACCGATTTAGGAGCGGCTGTAGCACAGATTGACACTGGAGAAAAGTGTGAACGAATCCCAGGCCAGCCTTGGACTGCCATTCAGTCAGGAATAAAGCTGATCTTGTTATGTGATATGATGTGACATAATACATTTGATATATTTGAGAATGACCAGCTGAGAAATGGCTACAAAACAAGAAAGAAATTAAATGTTTATTGTAGGATAGTTAAATTTGAAACCAACAAACTTTGGAAAGGTTTGAGGTGAATGAGAGTGGATTGCTTACTCCAACCATCATGTCCGTGATAAGTAACCTAACAAACTCAAGAGTTAATATTCTGAAAGTAGACCTTTTATGTGATATATTGTCCACCGGCAGGTTGTGTAAAGTAAATAAGGACCAACAGGGTGGATTAGGTGATTGACAGGTGCAAATGATCACAGCTGGTACGGTCTCTGCCCTTGTTGCTCGGGCATTTGATTGGTGGATGAGTAGGCATATATGGTAGTGGATGGTAAACAACGATAACAAGGAATATGGCATAAAGGGTAAGATAATTAATTCAGCTTGTTTGTTGGTTCCATGTCTCGTGCTGGAGTAGCCAAAAATCAAATGTCTTTCATTGGTTGCTCTAGAGTCTAAAGTGTATTTTATTTGTAGTTATTTTGTCTTCTTTTGTGTCTAGGCTATGAGAGACTAGACATTTGTTTACCTGAACTTATAAACAAATGTGCTTTGTTCAGTCAGGCATACAACATTACAACAAGTAATTGTCATTGGAGCACTCTGTGAAGTTACTTTTGATGATTGGTTTACATATTATAACCCTCTATTATCAACGTTCAAGCTAAAATGAAAATGTACGTACAGAATGGTATACATTTTCCGTTACCTTTCAGTAACCCATTTGATATCCAGGTTTGTTGACATACATGAACTGACTTACAGTAACTGATATCTGATCTTAGGCACAGATTCCAATTCCATTGTCTGTTTCATTCACAGGGACCTGCCCAGGATGCTGGCCCAGGCGGTATTGACCCTGCCATGCCACAGGTGTATGCCCCGCCCCCCTCTTATCCACCACCCGGACAGGGACCCCCCACATCGGCAGGAAGACTTCCACCCTTAGATTTTAGCTCCGCCCATCCCAGTTCAGAGTACCCAGAACACGCCCAGCTCAGAGTTTACCAAGGCCCTCAACACGAGGGGGCAGACACTTTGGCATCCAATCACACGGTAAGTGGAGTATGATAGGTGTGAGTGTGACACGTTTTGTCCAATATGACTAAATAACCTGTGATGGAGAATGTGTATTCTTTATTTATTAGATCAACCAGACAAGTCAGAAAGGGTTTTGATGCTTCAGGTAGATTTAAATACTATCACATCTCCTTGCAAAAGAATATGAATGGCTAGATTGTGTGTGTGTGTGTATATAGAGGCTCACATACATCACTATCTGCTTGTAAAGATATTTATTTGATATGTCCTTGTTGTTGAAAATACATTTTATGTGTAATGTTTTCCTCCCTGTCCTGGCTTTTTATTTGTTAAATTAAACAGTTTAGTTAGTTCAGTTAAACAGTAAAAAAGTTTCAACATTATAATTGTGAACTCACCTGATAATAAATGCATGGTTTAAGTGCGACAAATTGCACATGAGGTAGAAAATGAACCTTTGTAGTCGTAGAAATTGTATTTTGTTTGAGGAGTTTGTAGCTTGAGACAGAGGAAAAAAACAGGTGTAAAAGAGCTAAACTGTACAACAGGTTCAACTTTTGACCTGTCGTACATCACCGCACTTCACTTTCTACTCTCATAATGGGTGTTTTGTGGCACCATTTATATATCCCATTACTAGAGCCCCTGACATACAAGGTCCGTCCTGATTTTCGGGGGAAAGTTGAGACGGCGCCACGGAGGGGGGGTCTAAAGGGGCGGGCTGACCGGATGGCCCCTTCCTCTGAAATATCGCCCAGGTCTAGAAAACAATTCTGCATCGTGACATGACACCATACCCAACTCCACCCTCCACTCCCCACCTCCTATGGCCTGTCTTACTGTATGCGTGAGAGGATGTGTTTGTGTGGATCTGTGCTATCTGCTGTAGTTAGCTATGGCAAGCCATTGTTTTTGTAATACAGTAGCTTGTGACTGTGTGTTTGACTGCCTAAAGCGCCCTGCGTGAATGTCTGTTAAGCACCCTTTGTATCTACTCCTCACTATTAATTATGTCACTTGTTAAAAATGACCTTTAACCCTTGGCAGAAAATGCGGCACCGTGACCCCAGATTGCCCCTTTTGAACACTCAGTCTTGGCCTCTGTAGCCTTCCTCTCCCACTTTCTTGAAGAGCTTTTTGTGCAAGTTCATTGCCTTGTTCACCGTGAAGTTTTGTTTAATCTACATTTTATTGCTGCACTTAAGACATTCTGTGCTTTATTGCTTTGCCTTTTCTCTACTCAAATGCTAATACTGCATTTTTTTCTTCTGCATAAGAGGTTGTGATAAAGATACCTTTATACTTTTTTAATTTTCCCCTTTCCCCATTCGTGGCCTGCTCTAGCACTTCCTTATGACTGTTGAAACACGCTACATTAATGTAGCTTTTTATTTCTTTTCTTTTTTGTCATTCACCTTCATTTTTTGTTTGGACTCATTCATTTGTTTTAAAAATGTCATATTTTTACAACATGAGTTGATGCAGGTTGTACAACACACACAAACCAGCATCGTGGTGCATTGTGGGATGGTGGATGTTTTGATTTTCGCACATTTTGCATGGAGGATTTTAATCAGTTAGGCCACATTGGAATACCAGAGTAAACCTACTGTAATACAAAGGTAATCACAGCTGAATGTAACACAGCTACTACAGGTGACGAGAATGTATGTTGTTGTTATTTTCACTATGGTGGCATTATCTTGTGATGTGAGTGTTAATGTAGCATAGAGTACAATATAGAGTTTCTTACTATCTAACAGGCATGTGTTTATAGAAGCCTCACTAAAATGTATTCCTGTTCACGCCTTTTCAATTTTTGCCTGAGAAGGGTCGCGGGTTGCTGAATGCTCTTTGAACTTGGTTTTGGTCACTTGATTCCTTGAAAACAGTTGTTGTATGTGTGATGTATTGAATATTTACTGTATATGAACACAGTCTGTGTATATTTAAGAATACTTAATCTAATTGTTTCCTTTCTTTTCTATTAAGCCTCCTCAAATATCCTCAACCCTTTCCCATCTCATGCTTCCTCTGCTTTATCCTCCTCTTTTCTTTCTGTCCACTCTTCTGCATCTTCCAACCTTTATTTGTCACCAGGAGGACGCTCTGGCTACTGTGACCTCTGACCCTCAGTCTGTGACTGCGGGGGGCGGGGCAGGAAGTGGTGGAGAGGAGGAGGGGTCAGGTAAAGCCCAGCCAAAACGCCTTCATGTGTCCAACATCCCTTTCCGCTTCAGAGATCCGGATCTCAGGCAGATGTTCGGGGTAAGAGAGTTACCGTAGAGATATGCAAACGCCTTCTTACATGTTGGTAGACCAGATGATCCAAATACTGTTTAATAAACATCTGGCATTCTGGTTTTTAGCAATTTGGCAAGATTCTGGACGTGGAAATCATCTTCAATGAGAGAGGGTCAAAGGTGAGCTGCATGGAAATTATTGGGATTTTATGAATAGGATTATCTGGGTAATAAACACTGTACTAATCTAAATCTGATTGTGTTTGCAGGGATTTGGGTTTGTGACCTTTGAGAGTGCAATGGAGGCAGACCGAGCAAGAGAAAAACTAAATGGCACAATTGTAGAAGGGAGGAAGATTGAAGTGAGGGAGCGTTTGTCCACATCACAAGCATTACCCAATTTCATGCTGCATATTCAACCATTCCTGGTTATATTTATGTATTATATCCTCAGGTTAATAATGCCACTGCAAGAGTTGTCACCAAAAAGCCCCAGACGCCTCTTGTTAATGGCGACATTTCAAGTAAGACGTCACTTTTATTAATTTACCCCTAAATTTCATTAAGGATAGTACGATTAAATATGTTTTTCCTTTGTAGCATCTGGATGGAAGATCAACCCTGTAATGGGAGCCATGTATGCCCCTGAACTCTACACTGGTAAGAGAAGGGGATGCTCTTATATGGATGTTGTTATTGCTGTTAAGGCACAGTGTTATGTTGTTATATTTAGGACCTTGACTGTTCTATTCACTGGTCTCCCCCTCCCATTTAGTTGCCAGCTTTCCCTACCAAGTAGCAGCTCCCACCTTGGCCTATCGGGGCTCTACGCTGCGTGGGCGTGGCCGGGCCGTCTACAACACCATTCGTGCGGCATCTGCAGCCACAACTACTGCTCTGCAGGCCTACCCTGGGTGAGGCTTCCAAGCTCCTGTCCTCTATCGCAGTGGTGCTCAAACGCTTTGTACCCCTGAAATTACCCCCATTTATTTGAGCTTTATCTCGTGACATACCCCAACTTAATAGCATCCAGCGAACCCTTGGGGGTTCCATACACACAGTTTGAGAACCACTGCTCTTACCAGATATCATAAATGAAGTGTTTCCATCTACAGAAAGATGATTGACTGTTTTGGTTTTTTTCCCTTCCCTAACTAGTGTGGTATACCAAGAGGGATTATATGGAGCAGAAGTATATGTAAGTGATCCACAGTTTACCTAACTAAAGGTGAACTCCTTTATTGTGTTTTGACACCTCCAGAACCGCAGATTTCCACCTCACGGTTTATAGCTGTAGCAGTAGAGTGCAGGAGGGAGAGAGTACTAGCTACTCAGGTGGGAGGGGGGCATGTGACATTTACAGTGAAATGAAAAATGCAATTTTTGAAGAGGTTATATACGGAGACAAATAGTGGAATATGCATTTGATACATTGTTTTATTTAGCAATCGCATTGTTAATATCGTTGTATTTGTCACTGTATTTATTTCTCATATTAGGGTAGCTATCCTGCAGCTTACAGAGTGGCCCAATCAGCATCTGCTGCCACAGCAACCTATAGTGACGGGTAAGAGAAAGAGGGCGGGTGTGAAAGCCGCTGCTATAGATTACTGCAATACGGTATTCAGTTTTGTACGTTCTTCAACGTTTTCTCAGATATGGACGGGTTTATGCCACAACTGCAGATCCGTACCACCACTCCGTCGGCCCAACAGCAACATATGGTGTTGGAACCATGGTTAGTAATGTTAACACCCAACCACAGGCAATATAGTACAACTATATTATACCACTATAGTACTAACAGTATAAACAACTGTATAGACAACTAAATGGCCGTTGGTCACACCAGTTTTTTTCTTATGTGCTTATGTTGTAGGCCAGCTTATACAGAGGAGGATACAACCGGTTTACCCCTTACTGAGATGCCCGATGACTTGGCTGACCTATGGCCACGGTCTCCATGACAAGCTCTGCTAGACAGACAAAATGGACTGAATGCTTGTAAATACCGTAGGACCCATTTGCTCTTTCTTATGCTAAGGGTTAAGCAGGTACCCAGAGGATGCTGGAACATATTTTTAACAATCGATTGAAGTTACTCTAGTCTAAATGGCTATTAAGTCCGGTTAAAAATGATGGAGTGCAAAACACTGTGAGAATAGTTTTAATGATTTGTCTACTGGGTGTACTAAGTTTCACGGGTCAAATTGTACATTTTAAAATGAATACTCTGGGATGTTTTAATCAAAAACCTGTTGTGTGTGTGTGTGTGTGTGTGTGTGTGTGTGTAATGACAAAACAATGGTATGCAAGGACTTTGTGGTTTGCACAG
>JAODLL010000008.1:2802582-2820307 GCA_026546735.1 Forbesichthys agassizii
AATTGGACCCCCCCCCCCAACACATTCAAATTCAATTACCCCCCCCCCCCCCCCCCTCTTAATGCCCCCACAAAACCACAATCTTTGCTCCTTAGTCATGCAGCTGCGGCATATGCTTTTCATTTGACCTGTCCCTACACATCCTTGCACTTGTTTAATTCAGTCGTCAAGACAGACACCCCCATACTGCTCAGTCATCACGTGACAGAAAAGTTGCCACAATCGAGAACGACAATCTCCATCAATCAAACATTACAGCATCTCACTAACAGAGCAAGCAAGTCATTCTAGTGTCAGCGCTGACTGGAACTGGGAGTTAGTTACGTAGACAACAAGGTGACTGGCACCTCTCATGTTATAACAATAGGTTGTGCGATCTCCATGAGGAAACGTGGAGAACAGCCAACGATCACTAGAGGAAGACAGCAAAGACAATGCAACACAAGTATTGGCTTGCAAGAGAAAAGTAACAGGAAACTCGAGCGTACTATAACAAGAACAACAGACCGAACCTCAGCACAGCTTTGCACCTATATATATATATATATATATATATATATATATATATATGAGACTGCTGTGGTGTTCCTGTCTCCTACAGTATATCATTATATTTTATTTAATCATTAATAGCCATAGTAATGTTTACATTTATTACAGCATTGCCATGCTTTAGTCCTCCCCCGGTAACACGTTCAGGTCAGATATTTAAACAAAGCCTTATGTGTGTGAATTTTATTGAGAAAATTCTGCATACCTCAGCAAAGCAAAAAAAAAAAAAAATCTATAAAGGAAAAAAAGAATAAAAAACAAATCAAAGTAAGCCAGACAAACTGTGCAGCAGCTATATAGTGCACCAATGTGAAGCTGATCACTAAAAAGTGAATCCCTTCTGGTGCATTACAAGCAAAGCTAGAGAGAGGGTTTGCTGTTATGTAACCATTTAGTACATTTCACTACAAGACTAAAAACATTGGCCTTACACTTTCTGGTCTACTATAATACTTTGTAACAACTACAAGAAGAAAGCCGTTCACCCCCACTTCAGTTTCACCACATTTCTCTAAGTTGTAACTCTTCTCCACAAGATGGAGACATCTACAACATGCTATTCCGGCAAAAATAAATTCATAGATTTTATTTTAAAACATCTTATGTACATAATACAATCTAACTTTTACAGTTAAGTTCTATACATGTACACACATACACGCACGCACACATTGTTATAAACATATATTTGAAAATACCTATGCATTCACATGATTATTTAAAAAGTTATACATTCGTCAATCTATAATATCTAATATCTCAAAGTGAATGTAACATTTAGAGCTGAATATAAGTCAGTCAGTACATATGCAGCAATACATTAGCACATGAAATGCAAATCTCTTCTGCACACATCCAACTCCCTTTAATCTATTGCCCATAAAAGGAAAATCTCCATTCTTCATTGTCTTAAAGTTGTCCACCCCTCCTCACCTCGCTGCTGTAGTCTCCAGTGTGTGTCACTGACTGGGGCTTCTCTCCACCCCTTTCACAGCAGTCATTAGATGACTCTTGTAAGTCTTGCTAAGCCCAGTCATCCAGAATTTCAGAAGTCTGACATTGTCTTCCTCTCCAGGCCCCGTGGCCCCCAGGAGGGCGAGCACTTTCTGGGTATCCTCCCTCCCACGGCCGTCAACTTTAGAGAACTTAAACAGCACTTTTACTTTACTGGCACAGCAGAAATCACAGAAAGGGAGGACAGATCAAAAAGAAATGATAAGGGAACAAAAGGAAAGGAAACAGTTACATAACACAGTGTGTACATCTGGAGAATCTTGGAGAAAGCCTCACTGAACTTTTGTTAAACCCATGACTCTACAATAGCTTCGTTACTGTCTGCAATATTAAGTCATCACACATATGTTCCCCAAATTTTAACTGTTAATTTGCAGGCGGTATCTGACTGTTAACTAACAGTTGCAATAACTGCAATTGACTTCCACTGTTTCTCAAAGTTTCACATAACAAGGCACTATACAAGGCACAAGTACATGTTAGACCCCTTGCGTACAGGTTTAACATTGTTATTTTACATGGATGGTTTAACAGAACACACTTCTATGTAAAAAAAAGTTAGTACTCACTTCATCCATTCTTCTTTCAGACACAAGAGGCAGTTAGACACCACATCTACTGACAGGTTCTCATTAGACAAGGCCACTTCCAGCTTGTTCAATAATGTGGGACCTGTGCAGATCGGAGAGCTTGAGTCAGTTAATAACTTTCCCCCACATCTTCATGTTCTCACAACGAGAATAAAGTATTTAAAAACAACAAAACGGTCTGTCATTCAGTGCATCTGACTTGAACCCGAACATCTCTAAAGAGATCTGAAAATGGCTGTGCACAGACGCTCCCCACCCAACCTGATGGAGCTTGAGAGGTCCTGCAAAGAAGAATGGGAGAAATTGCCCAAAAGTAGGTATGCTAAGCTTGTAGCCTCACACTCAAAAATAATTGAGGCTGTAATTGTTGCCAAAAAGTGCTTCAACAAAGTATTGACCAAAGGCTGTGAATACTATGTACATGTGATTAGTATTATATTTTTAATACATTTGATAAAATGTAAAAAAAAACTTTTTTCACTTTGTTATTATGGGGTATTGTGTGTAGAATTTTCAGGACAAAAATGATTGTAATCCATTTTGGAATAAGGCTATAACATAAGGTGGAAAATTCCAGATGCACTGATTTATAATAACCTGAAAATTAATTAAAACAATATTTACCTTGATACATTTATGGACATACAGTGAAAAATGCATTGCTGCTAGAAAAATATTTTATGTATTTTGGCTACAATGCAATCACCAAGATCATTAGAAGAATCTTACACCCATATAAGTACTTCTGTATAAAAAAGATGAAATACAAATTGTTCTCATACTGCTTTAGAGAAAATAGATGTTGAACGAGTCATAGATTATTGGATCATACAAACCAGTAAAATAGGTAATAAAAAAAATATATTTAAGCACAAATATGCACAGATTAAGCACGAACTAATGTGATCAGTTAAAGGTGATACAAACATTAATGGGATGCTGAGAGATACCACGTAACCTTTACTTTCTCTTTGAGGATACATTTTTTTTGTGTTCACAAACTAATATAAATACTTTACCCAACATTCTCATATTTGATTCCAACTTCACAGAGGCAATTATTACACATAGCTCCAGAGAATGCACATTTTACTTTTTTTTAAAAAATATTCTACTAAAAGAGAAGGAGTAAATGATGACTTATCACTTTTGTACTACATGTTTTAGCTTAATGTCAAACGGGGCAGGAGGTGTGGCGGCCGTTCAATGTCACGATGCACAGGTGGCATTCACCAAATGACAACATTTGATCCAAGTTGATTGAAAACTTTAAATAATCTTCTAAAATTACAAAAAATACATACATACATATCTCATCCTGACACTAAATAGTATGTAACAAAAAAGTATTTGCTATTTTTGTTAATCAATGTGCCAAATATGTATGTATTTGACAATTCTGTGTGTTGTTAACCTCTACAGGCAGCAATTGCACAGTAAAATAAAGACTTCTATGGATACAATTTAAACAGCAACAGACAATATACAGTACAGTAGCATGTATCTTAACATGCAACTATCTTGCTTGTAAGGGGCCAGGCATTCAAATACAATTAAAATAAATAATAAAAAGTATCCTCCTTACCCCTATCCATAGGCTGTGTGTTGGCGCTGCTAATATAAAACTGGTGCAATGAAGAGATGTCATCTTCAGCTGTAACAGAAAACTGACAGCTGTTCTCTGCTCCAGCCACATCTATCAGCACTGAAAACTCTACAAGGGAAACATTACATTTACATTGAGTTTTAGTGACATTTACATACACATGGTTTTCACACTGCTAGAAGATATACAATAACAACCTTACCAGAAGAGCTGACGTGAGCTGGAATGGGCACATCGGGGTTAAGACCCAGGAAGTTGCATTTGTAGGCCTCCTCATACTGGGAACTGTATGGCACAGCACGCACACAGCCCACTGGGAGCAACGCCTGACAAGAAACCAATCAAACTAAATGTATGTGCTATATTACTATAACAACAGGGCTAATCAAATTAAGTGGCTGTGGTGCGGTAACACTTTATAGGACAATGATGAACCACATTCAGCCCCAATACATTCTTGTCAAAATGATAAACAACACAATGCACTGTACCTTCAGCACTGTGAATGCAGACCGGATGAGTCCACGCTCTCCACCTCTCCATATGACCTGATTTCCCATAAGGACATGCCACGCAAGCTGTCGAAACTCTGCAGTGCCCAAGACCTGCAGAGCAACCAGGCCACATTTGGTCCACCAGTTATGAAAAGATCAGGTGAGAGTCATGTTGGGCATGATGCTCAACATTCCCAAAGAAAAATAACATTATGTACTTATGTGCATTTTAAACCCTCACAAAAATTAAATCTTTTGAATTTATTGTTATAGATGAAATGAGACTGACATGGACAGTGGTGGACTAAAGGCTTACCTGTCTCAGGTGTCTCAAGGACCTGAACTTTGGACCAGGATAGCCATTCAAATTTCCGTCGTCGCTTTGAAAGTCCTGGCTGAGTTCGCTCTCTGGTTGGTGCCACTGTGTTGTGGACACACCGCCCTCCGCCCCCTCCCAGCAGCTCATTTCCTCTTCTTGTTCTGTAGGTAAACAAGGACATGCTACTCAGCCCCAAAGTAGACTTACACAACTGTAGGATACTCTTGATAATAATAATAATAATAATAATAATAATAATAATAATAATAATAAAATACATGGTTAGATATTATTTATAATATGATGGATATTGTTAATAACATGTACAGTTAGATATAACCATGAGGGGGCCATAAAAGTAGCTTCAGAAGATATATACTGTAGTTATCACACACACGAAACATAACGTGATTCATGTTTATCTTACACATTGTCTGAGCCAAGTGAACCACACCTTCACAAGACAAACTGCAGACTAGTGGCTCACTGTGCACATGACTGCACACATTGCTTCTGATGACATCACTTCAGGGAGCCAAACGTGTCCCAGAAACCAGATGTTAGAAATGTTCCTCCAAAAAGGGAATTATAACCACTTCCTGCTTTATCAAAATGCCACAGAATATTACATACCCTCCTTCTTTTACCCAGCTACATTTAATAATTTATTTAAAAGGCTTGTGTTCTCCAGCAGACTGATTTGGGAATATTTTTTACTAGAATTATCATCAGTTTCTTTTTTATGAATATTAGATTCATAGACAATTTTTTTTTTCTAGGAGGTCCATGAGTCAAAAGGCTTATCCACTTCTCTATAGTCACTCAAGTGATTAATTTGCCAACAGTGTGCTTACTGTACCTGTCTGTCTTTCAATGAGCACCAATGTGTCTTCTGTGGGAGCTCCTTCTAACAACTTCTCTGTCAGTCGACTACCGCAGGCCTTTAGCAGCCTGACGGGAGGGAAAGAGGTCAAACTGACAGATTTTGTAATTGACTTATAATAGACAAATGTATGCTACAAGGGTTGTGTACCAGCTGAAGGATGAGTGTAGGCTGGCCCAAAGGTTGGGGTGCTGTGTGAGGGAGGTCAGTGAGCGGGCAGCATTTCCACTCCTCTGGTGGGGAAACACTCCCGGCGTGAACACGCTGTTCATCCTCGCGGCCCGCTGCGGACATACTCCCTGCTCGTTATCAAACACCTGTGGTGGGAGACAGGCACAGGGAGGGTTCAGGTCACAACTCTTACGTTAAAGCTTCAGCCAAGAGAAATGCCATTGTTCTGAGAATCTTTCTACAGACCACTAGAATAGAATTAGCTTACTTTTCAGCTTGCATAAAATAACATAGAGACTCACAACCACGCTATGGTGGTTGCACAAAAGCCATACTAGTATTATAATATATAGGTCAATTTATACTGTAATGGTAAATGGACTGCATTTATATAGCGCTTTTATCCAAAGGGCTTTACAGTATTTTGCCTGACATTCACCCATTTCACACACACATTCATACACAGATAGTGATTTCTGCCATGCACCGGGAGTAGTTAGGGGTTAGGCATCTTGCTTAGGTCAGCACCGGGATTCGAACCCGCAAGCTTCGGGCTGGGAGTCCAACACCCAACACCCACATCATGTGCCACGATCGTGTATGGTAAAAAATCCCCGGACAAACAGTACGTCACGAATACAACACATATTAAAGAAACACAGGAATGCCAGCCTCTACCTTCAGGGCTGTGCTTTGCAGGCTCTGTATTGTTAGTTTGAGGTGGCGCAACAGGAACGGCCAGGAGTTGATGAGGTAGATCCTGTCCATCGCTACCATGACAATACTGTACCATCGCTGGAAGCCTCTAGCCAGACTGTCTTTAATAAAGAAGGTGTGGGAGAACACAAAACCATGCGTTTCATCCCCGAAGAAGATTGGGCCCTCACGGCCTGGACACACCTAGGTTAAGAAAGGGGAAAAAATTAAAAATAACACACACGACGGGAAAGCCGTTATTCGCTGCACAACACTTGTTCTGCGGTCCTGAAGACGTGTGACTCTGGAGGCACACACTCAGACGTACATCGTTGTTTACCTCACAGCTGAGGCTGCGGACACAGGCCTGCCGCACCACACTGAACAGCTGCGACTGTCTAGGATGCTGGTGGCTCAGGAAGCGGATGCCAGTCTCATCGTCAATGCTCACAAAGCCTGGGTGAGAAGCAGGCAGGGAACGGCAGCCCTTATGTGGAAAGAAATCAGTGCCGTGTGTTATGGTAATAGAAAATGGACTGTATTTATTGAGCACTTTTCTAACCTTCCGGTCACTCAATGTGCTATACAGGATTGCCTCACATTCACCCATTCACTTGGCCGGGTTCGAAATAGCGACTTCCCGATCACCTGTCGCTGTGCTCTACCCACTGCACCCCCTATTATATGCATGACTAATTCACTCCTTTGTAGAAGTTAACCTATAGAAGATGGGAGAGAGAGCTGACCTCACACATCTCTCCTCTCTGTGTGGTGGAGCTGTTGGCCCTCATGGTTAGACCTTCTCCCTCCCGGTCCCCATCTCCAGGAACAGCAGCACCTGCCTGGGGAGGAGATGGGGCTGGTGGGTGTAGTGCTTCGGTGCAGAACAGGGTGCGGGGGCCATGCAGCTCACAGAAGTGACAGAGGGCCACCAGGGCATTCATCTGAGAGAGAAAAATAATTATGGCGTTTGTTTGTGGTGCAGCGCAGTAGACTATAGCGGGTGATACCAACATCTGAAACTCGGCAATAAGGCAGAACTAATTCACTCTATGCACTAATTAATATATACTTTATTCGTGTAAACAGTAAACTTACCTTTAAAGTACGGTACGGTACAGCACTTAATTCACCCAAAAATTATTGCTGACCACTTCACAAAACAACATAAATGAATCGCATCAACTAAGAAAACAGGCTATCAATTTTCAGAACGAAGACGCCAGAAATAATATAAAATCTAATTCAATACATTTTTCTAAAATCCATGGTTGATTCTTGACAGAATATATATAGCCTTCTTTTGTTTTGAATACTTTAACATGTCTTCTTTGCAACTGCTGGCTACGCTGGTTCCTTTCAGGAGGAATGGGTCATGTGACCAAGAGTCACGCGCTTGAACAACACAAATGACATTTGGCATTACCAAGCTTTATATTCTTCTTCTTTATTTCCTTGATTTGTATGTTGCAATGTTTCTTATAGAACAACAACAGTGTTTACTATCGGTTAGTTTGTGTGGAATACCTGTACAATATTATCAACAGAATGAATATCAGCAATGCGGTATCAAATAATACATAATATAACTACATTACCCACAATTATCTGTCCATGGGTCAAACTAAGGTCAAATCGTCAGACTGTCAGATCCCGATCCAGATCAAAGTGCTTTTCAGGTGGTGTATTACTTGTTTAAACTACTGTCTTTCGTTCATTTATCGGGCTCAAGTTCTGTATACCGCTATATGTTATCTTCATACGTTATTGCCAATTGTAAACTGTGTTTGGCCATTTTTATATTTACATTCTTGTTACTGTACGGTGTTACCGTACTGTACTTCCGGGTAGAGTAAGACATGGGTTAAACTGCTGATCATTTTTAATGTTTCCCTCTCTGCTCAGACCCCAGACTGATATGAGGATTGTGGTGAAGTAGGAACAACTTTTAAGTTGCATTATTATACATTTTCTACAGCATGGCGTCAGCTGAGCCAGCAGTGTCAACTGAAGAGAACCAGGGATCCACAGAGATCACAGAAGGTGAACGCCGGTTTTTGTACAATAAGATATTGTATATAAAATTAAAAAATGAGTAGAACATCTTTCTTCTTTGGTTACAGTTTTGTCAGTTGTCTAGAAGGGCTTTACTAATAGATTTCTGGGTGGGGGCAGTTTCTTTTCCCTGACTTTCATTTTGTTCAAAGCCAAGTCCAAATTCCAATATGTTTATGGTATAACAATACTTTTACTGGAACACAAGGCACAATAATTCCAGTGAACTAGACTAGAATAGTTTATACACACATGTTCTGTACTCAGATTTACAGCATCACCTTTGAGATTAGTTTTCTTATATTGGCTAATACTCTGGGGCATCAGTACCAGTCAGTGCCAAGATTTGTTATGATGTGATTCTGGCTTAGTTTCAGAATCACTTTGACGCTAGCACAGCTAAGCATTGAGGAATGTTGTTTAGCCTACTTAAATTACTGTAATACCAACTAAAATTGTGAGTTATGATTTTTTCTGTAAGCATGATAGTGACAGTGAATAGCTGGATTTACCGTAATTGCTACATACGTGAGTGGCTGCCATATGTGTATGTTACTTTTATGTACAAGTATTCAAACGTTTCCTTTTTCTGAATGGCCAGAGTCATGTGTCTAAGTCCAGACATGGCAAGCACCTTTTGAATTGATAAAATGCTCTTTAGAACCGCCAGGCTCAACCCTAACTACATGTGGGGGCAGGATAGTCTCTAGTGGCTTGTGGGTTTGATACCCAACATACAAGCCTTACCTGTAAGCATCCCTGAGCAAGAATGCTAAGCCTTATCTGCTCCTTAATACTGTACTCACTGTACGTTTCTTTGGATAATATAATCTGCTAAATTGCCTATAGGCCTAATTGTAATCATACTTCTAATTGAACATGTTATATTGGAAAAGTCGGTGTGTATATGTATGTATATGTATGTATGTATGTATGTATGTATGTGTGTGTATGTGGTACATTTGTATTGGCCATCATATAATTTTGAAAGAAAATGTCTGCAGTGTGGGAGTATTTCACCAACATTGGCAGTGGATTCTGGCCAAATTGTTATTGGAAGTATCTGCCCAGAATTTTACAATCTGTGCATCTCTAGGAATGACCTTGTTGAACTTAGTCAAACTGTAGAAATGACATTACGTTGTAAGTAATGACATGATAATGAAAATAGAACATTGTCTATAGTCCATTATGAGACTGCCAGGATTTGTTAGTTGGTTAAAAGGTGTTGTTGGTTTCATATTGTTAGTCTATTGTTTTGCATTCCATGCTGATAACTTCCTTTTGCTTTATCACGGACAGAGTCAGTAAAAGATGAGGGGGATGATAACACTGTGTGTCAATTTTTCATGATGGGAAAGTGCCATTTTGGCCACAGGTGTCGGCTGTCTCACAGGTCAGTAACTCCTGAGCCTATCAATCAGAATCATCAAAACAGATTGCAGGGAACTTGTGGCAAAATCGTAATTGGGAATTTATCATATTTTCTTATTTAAGTCTCTGCTATCTTGTTTTTTAGTTAAATTTGATACAGTATTAAGGAATTATTGTAGCTGTAACATATGTTAGTCAGAATGTTAACTATTTACATGTGATATAATAGAGAAATTTGAGCTATTTTGCTCTTGGCACATGTTCTTAGAAAAAGTAGTAGAACATACTGTCTAATCTTGTTATATTATTGTTATAATCTTCATCTGATACAGATGTGAAAAGAACCACATGTTCCATGTTTTCTGTGCAATTTTATATTTATTCATTTAGAGTATCAAATGAGTTTATTAAACCAGTATGCTGTCTGTTTTGCTTTTTATGATCTTGCATAGTAACCCTTCATTAGATGACTCTCAGGTTGTGGTTCCTGATCACGACAATGAAGGACAGAGTGAGGAAAAGGGAAAGCTCAAGAAGAATAAAGCCAAAGTAAACAAGGCAGCAAAACCCAAACATGCTGGTGACGGAGATAAAGGTCCACATTCTGTTGTTTTCAGTCTTATACATCTCTTTGCCCTGTCTTTTAGCTAATATACAGTATATCTCCCTTTTTTCACACCAGAGGTGAGCAAAAAGCCCCGTATGCGTACAGCAGATGAAGTCATCTCTCGTATTCTGTGGGATTTGCCGGTGGAGGCATCGGATTTTGTAGTCGGGTACGTTGACCGCTTCCTGGGTGTCCTAGAACGTCCCTTCAACGAATTCAACTGGGAGGCCAACCCATGCGACTGTGACTACTCTGCTGAGCTCGCCCTGCCCAGACACAGGATCCAGTACTTCATTTACAGAGGCCTCCGTGTCTGGGACCGCAACAGTAGAACTGACAGGGTCTTTGGCTCCACTGGTCAATCTCTGGCTCCCCCCTTTGGATGGAAAAAGGAAGTAGAAGGTACAAAGGCTTTTCATTTGGCTGAAAACCACTTCAACCACTTTACTCACTGGCTAACACTCAGTCATAGTTGGCACTAAAACCTTTGTTACAGAACGTGGGATGCAAGGTGATGGGGTTCTTGAACCAAGAGATGAGCAGCTACCAGTACCAGAGCATGAGTCTGAAAGCACTCATCTGCCGGATGAGAGCAATTACATTAATGTTAACACTCCTAATTCCAAACGGTCAGATTCAGGTGATAGAGGATGCCTTGTGTCACATCAAGCGGCAGCAGGTGATTCTAGACCAAGTGTCGAAGAGGCTATACATGGGTATGTATAGCATAGTTCTGTAGCATTCATAGAACAGATGTTTGATTCACTTGTCTTTTAGAGCTCATAAATTAAATAGTTCCTTACTTCCAACTTGTGTTGATGCAGACTGCAGACTTTAACCGCAGAGGTCTCTCTAACTGAAGAAAATATAGAAAAGGATGGAAAGGAAGATGAGGATAAAGCGTGTGAGTGGAAGGAGAGCCCGGGAATCAATGACGAAGAGCAGGTGGGTGCAGCACACTCCCTAATAAAATAGTTTTGATTTTGCTATCGTGTGTTCATGGACCATTGTTATCCTGTGGACCACACAGAGTCACCAAGGCAACGTGCGTATTGGTAGATGGCCGTCGCCACCGCAGGAGAGGCGTGGGTGTCGACCCCCTAAACTTCAGCCCACTCACTTTGTCTGCTTCAGAGCCAACACTCCCACCATCCTCTCTGGCTTCAAGCGGTTGCAGGAGGAGGCTACATCCTTGCTCCCATCCTCCGCCCCTCACTGGATTGCCTCCTCCACTCTCCATGTCACGCTGTGCCTCCTGGTGTTGCCCGGGCCAGCCGAGGTGGCCGGCGCCGGCGAACTGCTCCGGCGCTTTGCCCAGCTGGACCGCAACCCCCCGGTAGCCGTGTCATTCCCCCTGAAACTGAAGCACTTCAGTGGGAGGGTCCTCTACTTGAATCCCCAGCCTCATCTTCTCCTCCAGCAACTCAACAGCGGCCTACAAGAGGCCTATAGGAAGGAAGGCTGGCTCCACAGAAATTCCTTCAACCCGCACTACCACCTCACCCTGGCTAAAATGGACAGTGTGGGAGAGAGAATATTCTACGGGGTTGGGGATATGAAGGTTGGAAAGGGGTTCAATTTTGGACGCTTGCCAGTGAACATCTTACACCTATGCGCAATGGGCAAAAGCAGTACAGGAGATTTTTACGAGACCTTGTGTACAGTTTCTCTTCGATGATAGAGGCATGCACATGATATGTCCACAATATTCATTTTTGTTTACATCCAGTGCTGTTTACCCTGACCATATTACCGGATTTGTATGTCAATCATTGTTTTTGCAAAGTCTTGCACATTTACTAAAGATAAATTATAATTTTATGAATATTTTACCATAATCAGTTCAACCACATGATTTTTAAAATTATTTTAATGATTTGTAATTATAAAACTGCTACATCTTTTTTTAAATTAATATTTTAAGGATTTAAAGATGAATACAATTGTAATCACACAAACGATGTCATAATTGTCAAGAAGACTCAAGCACATTAAATATTAAATTGGTTATTCTAGACTGCGAGTGGTGATATTTTGAGTGGTGCGATGGATAGCCTGCATGTGATGCTGTGGTCTAACATAGTGTGGCACAGAGGCTCAACTAAATGCATTTCAACTCTCGCAAACATTATATTATTGTATGTATATTTTTCTCTCACACACACACGTTATGAATGTTGACAGTGACATTCGCTCTCTGGTTTGCTCCCTCGCTTGCATTATCTTGTGGCTTCCCCTCCCCCACTCTCTCTCAGTGACAGAAAAACGAATGCTGCCCCCCTCCTCCTTGCTTTCTCGTTTCTGCCCCCTTTCCCACCAAGGCAGACACATATGACACTATTTTGCTCTCTCGTTTTTTATTTATTTATAATTTGGTCTAGTCCAAACCTCCCTCTATTCCCAGCCATTTAATCCAAGACACTGAAGCATCATTCTATCTCTCATTTTCTCTCAACTGCACATGTTCGTCCTGCTTATTATTAGTGAATCAGCATTGAAGCCATTTTGCATCCTTAATTGTGGAAACTGGCTTTGCCTCCAAATCCATTGCATGTTCCAACCCCTCCCCTCTATTCAATGCTCACAGTATCTCGCCCTCCCTCTCTCTCCACCTCCCTTCAATGCCTTTTTAGAACCCACATTTTTCTCCTTACAGTATCTTTGTTGCTTTCTCCATCACAACCCCCCCCCCCCCCCCCCCCCCCTCCCCCCCACCCCCTACCCTACTTGCCAAATATCCATCTAAGTATTCCCTCTCTTTGTTTATCCAGTGTCATGGGCATCTCTAATTTACCCGGGCTATCCTCACTTTTAAGCCAAGCACTGCTGTCATAGACTGGAGCTTACTCTTTTGTCTCCAACATGTGAGTGGATTTTCTTCATTTGTGTATTTGTTTGTACAATTTTTTTGGGTGGGGATTTGTTGTCTTTACACAATAGCCCAGACAGATGTGTGTGTTCTTTGTCTCAGTAATGTGGTGAGGCTATAATCAGGTAGTCTGAGAACAGAAATGTAGTCAGGTTGTTTGTTGAGAATGTTGATGAGGGTCTTCATGAGGCTTGTGTGTCTCACTGTGAAGTGATGGAGGGGACAGACAACACTGTTAACAGATTCATTATCTTGTCATTGTTGTGAAAACACAACTTAGGCATTCAGCCACGATGGGACACAGCGATAAATAGTCCCTTATGTGTGTCTCCTTAATCTTAATCTCTCTCGCTCTCGCCCCTGCTCTCTTCCTCTCTCTCTCTCTCTCTCACTGCCTTGCTCTTACAGAGAGCCTCCCACATCCATCAACATAAGCGCCACTCACTGTGACTAGACAAACCATATAATTACTGACTAATATTACAGCCACAAGAGTTGTCATATTTTGTCATTATTTTTAGATAATTTTGAAATCGCATTAGCATGATTCCAAGCCTATTTTTCAGGATGACTTTTTTCCAAGAGCATCAAGCATTGACTACCAGGGGTACACCTCTTTGAGTGGGTTAATATTTTACAGAAACCAGGAGAGGAGGTGGAAAGACGGAGCGATCCCTCCCAACACTACAGTCAAAGGTAAGGTGCTGATCACTCTGCAGTCACATCTTCAATATATTTTAAGTGTCTGTGTGGTCGGTAAAGATTTGCCATCAGCCAAGTAAAATAGGTTCAGCATACACATGTAGACAATTACGTTTTAGCACCTATCTGGATTCATGCTTGAATGTTTTAAGTGTTGCGGTCAATGGATTTTTAATACTGTATGTAGTTCCCATGGACTATTTAGAATATTGTTGCTGCTATGGGTTGAATGCATTATTTGATTACTCACAATATTTCTTTAGGGCTGAAAATAGATATCTAATTAATTAAGTATTTTAATTTGTCCCATTTAATACACGGTTGCAGTGTTGTCGAACACTTTCAATTTGCATTTGAAATTTGTATCCTGTTGTGCGCCAATTAGGTCAGAAGTTTAGAAGCATTTTGTCATTATCAGTGTAATGCTGTATTCATCAAAGTGCTTTTTTGAACTGACATATGACTGAGGTGCACTTACAGTATTTAACATGGCACACGGCACTTAATTTGCCAGTGTGTATGAATGTATACTGTACTGTTTATCTTTTTTCCTCTAATCTCACAAACATGTCACCTAACATTTGAAAACATTTTATTTTATTCTAATAAAGTATATTCTACCATTATGAGGGAGATGGATGTTGGGCACTAAATTATCTTTCAAATTGCTGCTGTAATACTGTCTCATAAAGTCATTAGAGTTGTCGTTAAGAGGCTGCGATTTCTCCTAATTTAACGTATTACATAACAGAACTAGTGGAACATAGTTGCAGCAGGAGTTCCATTGCATGTTCCAGATTCATGTCAAATATGTTGTCACAGCAGAAATGACTATATGGAATGCGATACATGGTAAAGAGCTATTATAGAAAGGTTGATATGCTTTCTCTCTTTTGTCATTTACTGCCTTACAAAATGGCCTCATTCTGCACATTCAGACATTACGGGAATATTATCAGTTCTTGAATTCCAATCCAGATGACTCCCAGTAAAGGCATTAACGTCTACAATTTTAAATGCTGTTTCGGTTTTGTCATCAAAGTCTATTTATTTGTCTATGGTTATGCAATGGAAACAATGATAATGATAACAAGCTGGTTATATCAACTTGTTTCCTCTCAAATTGCTGACCAACTGATGCTCACGGCCAGTATGACATATCTGTCCCCCATCTCTCATAGACCTCCATTATTCTTTACATCCTGCATAAATCTCATGAATTAATGAATTGTTATCATTAACATTATATAATAATAATAATAATAATAATAATATGCTAACAATGCTTAAAAATCCTATGATTTATTTAATGGTGGGCATAATAGTTTTTATGTTAATATTACTTTAGTATCACTTCAACTAAAAAAGCCAGTACGGAAATGTACTCTTGAGTAATTTGATCTCTATCTTGTATAGTAATTTGGTAGATATCCATGCCCGGCAGATACTATTACCTCTAAATCTAATTTACATTACAGTTTTTTCATAAATGCTATACTATACTCATACTGTTATCTTAGACACATTTGTGTGTATTAGTTGAAATAACAAGGTTCTAACCCCTCAGAAATATGAGAATTGCTGTAATTTCACACTGTTAATTTGTAGTGTAGAGGAAAATAGTCATCAAGGTAGTAGATGTGTCTTCTAATAGTTTAATCTATACTGCTTGAAGTTGATCCATGTTATTAAATGCCAAAACATGTTTTTACTAGTGCTTGCATGACACATATACCATAAAATATTTAACAATCATCTTCAGCTCTTGTTCTACCTTGTTCTACATATTTGTAGTTCTAGTATTCTAATTTAGTTTTGTTTGATAATGATGATACATTTGATAACTGTTGCCCTAATTTATTATTCAATAGAAATTACCTATTTGAATATTCTCTTATTTTTAACAGATTCTAAGATAAATTACCATACTGTAAATATTGTTGAGTGCATTAGTAAATGCAATATGTTATGGATATAATATAACGCATTGTTCTGCTATTTGAACAATGCATTAACAACGTTTATGTCTGAACAATTATGTTGACCACAACTTTAATAGGGGAAATGGATGGCTGGCATTGATATGATTTGTAACATTTGGACTGCTTTAACAATTTAAGTGAACAGGCCTTTTAGTGCGCTTTAAACTCATTTTGGGGTATTACTGTCCCAAATCTGAATGGGGAATTGTCAGTCCTGGATTGTGACAGCCTGCCTAATCAACTAACTGTCACATGCAATTTGCAGATACATGTTGTGTAAAGTATCAGTTACTTTATCAACAGAATAAGTAACTGTTCAGCCTATTTGGTAATGTAAAATGCTGTATTGTATCTAGATACCATCTGCAGTCAAACAGTAAACCCAAGACAGGCCTTTAGTGTTGAAACCATTTGACTTTATTGAACCCCGTCAAACTCAAACATGGAATTGCCAGATGCACAGTATAACCCTTCAGTTTTGCTGTGAATTGTCTGCTTTGTGCTCTTCTATCTTAAGATGATTTAGTTGAAACCCTATTTTAGCAGTAATTCCCTGATTCTCTACACACCCAGGTTTGTATCATGGTTCACTCTTATCTCGCCTTCTCTGCTCTGTTGTACTCTGTCAATGATATGAGAATGTCTGTGTGTTTTTGGATAACCAGATTTGTATCTTGTATTACCCATCTTTCTACACCTTTGGCCGACTTTAGTCTGTGATGCTGAGCAATAAGCACCATCTGATGGTGGAACAAGGATGTGGTGCGACCAGAACACCTTCTGTACCCTCTGGGTCTCCCCCATAAATGTGTCCCTTATATCCCTCATATATTTTCTTCAGTTACCATCCTCTGTTTTGTAACGACTCCTTAACAAAGAGGGTTGTGATTAGTATCATGGTATGTGCAATGATTGCTAGGCTATGCACATATATCACTTTAAGTAGGACAGGGATTGCAAATGGTTCAGACATGATTTAGTCCATTCACATATTTCTTTGATTCTGTGTACTAGAATCTAAGGGTGTTTTTGACGATGTTGCCCTCAGGCATAGGTCAAAGTCCTGTTACAATAAGAACCATTGAACCAATATTGCTCATCCTAATTTTTTTCTCATCTGAGTGTGTGCATGTTGGTTCATGTGTCTTGTAGGCCATTTGAGCAAGTCTGAGGTCACTCAAACCTTACCTCACTCAAGTCTCACTAAAACCTTACCTCACTCAAACCTTACCTCACTCATTCCTCACTCAAGCCTTACCTCGCTCAAGCCTGACTCAAACCTTAGCTCACTCATTCCTCACTCAAACCTTACCTCACTCAAACCTTACCTCAAGCCTCACTCAAACCTTACATCACTCATTCCTCACTCAAACCTTACCTTGCTCAAGCCTCACTCAAACCTTACCTCACTCAAACCTTACCTTGCTCATTCCTCACTCAAACCTTACCTCGCTCAAGCCTCACTCAAACCTTACCTCGCTCAAGCCTCACTCAAACCTTACCTCACTCAAACCTTACCTCGCTCAAGCCTCACTCAAACTTTACCTCGCTCAAGCCTCACTCAAACCTTACCTCGCTCAAGCCTCACTCAAACTTTACCTCACTCAAACCTCACTCAAACCTTACCTCACTCAAACCTTACCTCGCTCAAGCCTCACTCAAACTTTACCTCACTCAAACCTTACCTCAAGCCTCACTCAAACCTTACATCACTCATTCCTCACTCAAACCTTACCTCACTCAAACCTTACCTCAAGCCTCACTAAAACAAGTTATATGGTGTGTTTTGAGTGACGGCAGGACAGGGAACC
>JAODLL010000008.1:2820407-2869963 GCA_026546735.1 Forbesichthys agassizii
CCTCACTCAAACCTTACCTCAAGCCTCACTAAAACAAGTTATATGGTGTGTTTTGAGTGACGGCAGGACAGGGAACCTCCCGCCACTCTTAGCCCTGCAACTTCTGCCTTTCCTCTTCCAGTCTTTGCTCGTCCTCATCCCTGACTTCCTCTACTCTTACCTCACACAGAGGGCGGAGGGGAGGACTGGCGGTAAAGTATGGCTGCCATGGCTACGGTTCCCAGCTATACCCCTTCGCTGTGGGTGAGAATGTGTCATGCCCTCCCTCGGCTGGACCTTACCATGCAGATGAGGGACAACATCTTCGTCCCTGACAGCTGGGAGTACCAGCAGGTAACGGGGTCACAATGGCTATATTATATGGTATTGTGTCCAGGCACCACATCTCGCTTTACAACAGCACTTCAGATCAGGAGATGCTAGTGCTACATACTGCATATTGTGGAATTATCTGTGGAGTCATACAAATGATCCTCCAGTTGAAAAAGAGAAAAGAGACAGAGAGAATGACTAATATGAGTAGAGAGAGAGAGAGAGAGAGAGAGTGTATTTAAGTAGGTCACAGATTATTAATAGAGATTCAGTGGTGTGGATAGAAGAGAGAGGGTGGGTGGGGGAAATGCGAGGGCTGTAAAAATCAGGAGGTGGCAGAAAGAGATGTGAAGATACGGTGGAAGAGTGACAGATAGCGGCAGACAGTAGCCTACTACCCATCAGCCTATCTGTTGGAGCAAAACATGTCAGCAAGGTTATCTTTATGACACTGACCCAGATGAAATGCAGGTCCGGTTTCACTCCTTTTAATTCATTAGGATGTGTACAAATATGATCAGAGAATAGTTAACTAAATCGTAGGCTACTTTAAATAAAGTCTGATGATAATAGTCCAGGAATATTTATTGTTATGCTACAATGACGTATATGTGTCTGTTTCATACTGAGTACATAATACTGGCAGTGTATCTGTGATTTATACTGCTTATTCAAAGCCTACGTATTCATCCTTGCACATTTCTAATCATTATCTTCTGCTGCTAGTGGGATTTGAACAATATGACAAGCTATAGGATTTACTGGATGTAGTAGTGGTGTCTGCCGAAGAGACATCGAGTGACTCATTTCCTTCCTGTCGTCTCACAGACCCTGCTGGTTTTGTCCAGTCTGTCTGCCGTCGCCCTAGTCATCTCGCTGTTGGTGGTCCTCTCTTTTCTCATTCACTACTGCTGCTGTCACCGCGGCGACCAGAGCGAGGGATCTGAGGAAGAGGAGGAGGACGATGAAGATGGCAGCACGGCTCACGGATACAGCGGGCGGAAGGGGCGGGGGGGCATCTGCTGCGTGACGTGGGTGGCGGTAGCGTCGGTCACGCTATGCTGGTAAGGCACAACGTGAGACAGCAGCCAGTGATCATCAATACACTCCCGCTGGAAACATCAAACAAAAACATGCCATGCATCATTATGGAGATGTTCTGGAATGGCTCATGGCTGACCACGTGTGTGGGTGTGTGTGGTTGTGTGTATCTCAGTGGTGTCCCTCAATGGAATGAAAGTCATGTAAATGTGATGATCAGAATTTGCCCACCTAGTGAGTGTCTAGATCTGGTGACCATACAGTCATCCGGCCAGTATATTGCTGTTTACCCTGAAATAATTCCACCAGACATCTGCCAGCTGCTGTATATGACATAGAAGCAGAAGCATGGAGAATCTGAACTTGTTAAGTAAACCTGTAACAGCATACCAGTGCTATTAGCATTGGCTATTGAAATCTAAGATTCGTCTTTTGTGTGCATTGCTCTGTGCTAGAGCATGATGTAGGCTAGAGAACAGATGTCATCATCACGTGGCTCCTGTTAGCTGTTTACTGTTGTTATTGTTGATGTGTGACCCCTCTGTCTGCCTCTATATGTAAGAAACAGAGTTTATTACAAATACACAGTTTGTAGTAAACCTCTGTTTGTAATCATGCTCTTCGTGTCATGTGAAGCACTTCATGTGACAGCCTTACCTTGAGTATATTTTGATACGCAGCCAGAGTGTGCTATGCATGTAGTGCACATACACACATAAACACACACCCTCTTTCCCTCCTGAATCTAATCTGGGTCACATACTTTGTGGGAGATTGTGTCAAACCATTCCTCTTGGGTTTGAGGGGATTTGAGGAACATCTGGCCTGAGCCTTAATCTGAATATTTGAATAACAGAGGGATATGTTAATGTGTTGTTGAAGCCTGCAGTTGTTATTTCATGTTCTGCTTATGCCTTCCACTGCATTTGGAGGTTCTGTGTATGTTCAGTTCTGTGTATGTTTATTGCATGCACACCAAAAATAATAATGACTTCCATGCCTCCTCTCTCTTCTTAACTGTTCCTGTTGCTCTCACGCTCGTCATCTTGCCTGAATCCATGTTTTTCTCCCTACCCCCACCCCCCCACTCCCCCCCCCCCCCCTCACCCCCCGCCCTCTGCAGTGTTGCAATAGGCGTTGGTTTCTACGGCAACAGCGAGGCTAATGATGGGATGTATCAGTTGACCTCGTCGCTTCTCACAGCCAATTATACGCTAGCTTCTATCGATCTGCTGGTCAGTACTGCACTATGCCGGCAGAGTGGCAGACTCGTGCAGAATGGTGTGTGTGTGTGCTTATGTTTGTGCGTGTGTGTATGTGTTGAGATGGAGGAAGTAAATAAATAGGCTGATATTGATGTGGACGTGTGACCAGACACTGGTTAATGTGTCAGTGATACATCGCAATGAGGAAATGATACAGACGTGGTTTACAACGGTGTAAACAGTGATGGATGATGTAAATATGGTTCAGGAGTCTTTTACCTATCCATTCATAGTTAGCTGGAAAACTGCCAGAAGGGTTAAGGGTTACTGTGCCCATAATGTGGTTTCTGACTCGCTCAATGCCTTCCCTCCTCTCCAGATTTCAGACACTATTTCAGGGTTGCAGATGTCTGTCTCAGGCCCACTCAGCACAATGGAGGAGCTCTTCACTGGGAGTAAACCTTTCCTGGTCTCTACTCGAAACTGCCGGCGGTTATCTGAGAATGTGATCAACCTCCTCTCCTCCATCTCCCTTCTGCGAACCAACACTGACGGAGGTCTCGGAAACGACAGCAGCATCAGCGGGGCTCCTATTGCGCCCCTTACACCTGTACCTCCGTCCATTGCCCCTACGTTGACTCCTGCCAGTGGGTTAATGCCCAACCTCTTCTCCCCTGGGTGGGCAGCGAACACGCTGATGGTCAATGAGGACTACAGGTAGGACAGCATCTAATGCGCAGTGCATATATCAAGTCTTGTTGTATCATTCATTAGTTTATATACACCTTCACAGCACTAGCATATTGTTAGCCTAGATAAACCGTATATACAGAACCTAATCGGACTAAACATACTTTGTAAGGGAGGTGCACTCTCAGACGTTTAGGCAAGTTACAGAATCTGAGAAGCAGCTGGGAAAGTCTGGATGCAATTGACTCTCTATTAAAAGTTACAACATAGCTTTGTCCATGACACAGTGTTATTTGCTGCAGTGGATATGGGCAGATGAAAATAGCAGAAGACTTGTTTTTTTTCTTGTCTGTGGGGAGTACATTGGGTGTTGTTTGTTTGGGGGCATATACATAACTTGATTGATTGATATATACTGTATACATACATACATACATACATACATACATACATACATATATTTAAGTATGTATATATGGTGCGTGTGTGTATTGTGTGTTTTGAGTTCTTCAAAGCTCAGATACAGCAACAACGTCATACAAAATTTTACAGAAATAATTACTAAATGACAGATTAAGCACAGTACACACACCTGAAGCATCAATCATCTTAGTTTAGTCATGCAAACAAAATAATGATTCTGTTCCCAGGAGGAAACAACAATCCAAATAACTTACCAGGCCCAACCCTGTTAAAAATCAAGAGTTTTAAGATGTTTTAAGCGCTTATTTAAAATTGGAATCGATACAGTCACAAATGAATCAATTTGCATTTCTTAAGTGTATCTTCTGCCTGGATCACAAAAAAGTTCTATATACCAAACACACTGTTAAAAAGTAGCTTGGAGATTATTCCCATTCTGACCAATGACTTGACTACAGTTGTTGTAGGATGTGTTATGTGTAATTGTGCAGGGCAGTGTGTATTCATGTGCTTAATGTGCGTGCGTGTGTGAGTTGTAGGTGGCTCTCCTTTGTATTGTTGCTGCTTCTGGACCTTATAGTGTGTCTGTTCATCCTGCTTGGACTGGCCAAGCAAGCCCGCTGGCTCCTCATCCTGTAAGTGCACACGCACACGCGCAAGCACACACGCACACACACATGCACACACACCCGCACACACACACACACACACACACACACACACGCAAGCACACACGCACACACATATGCACACACACCCGCACACACACACACACGCACACACATACGCACACACATACACACACGCACACACACACACGCACACACACATACGCACACACATACGCACATGCACACACACGCACACACATACACGCACACACACACATACGCACACACAGACGCACATGCACACATACGGACACACATACACACACACTTACACACACATACGCACACATAGACGCACACGCACACAGACGCATACGCACATGCACACATACGCACACACACACACAGACACACACACACGCGCGCACACACAGACGCACACACAGACAGACTTTAAAAATGTGCTTCTCAAACTTAAAATACAGCATTTCCAAAGAAGCTTTAATTTATAATTATATTTTTATTATCCTTGATGAAATGTGAATCGATAGTTCCGGTGTTGTTTTGTTTGTTTGTTTAGTTGATTAATTCTGTATTATTGTATGCCATTGCGTTATTTAAAAAAATGTTGTGGGAACTCCGTTAACGAGACATTTTACTGGTCGGAACCTCAGGGTGCCCTCTTGATTCACCCATCCCCCCCCTTCCCTATACCACCAGGATGACAGTTCTGGCTTGGCTGGCGCTGTTCCTGAGCTGGGGCTCCTTGGGCCTGGAGACAGCCACCGTAGTGGTGAGTATAGGTCCTCTCCAACGGGTCCAGAAGGAGGCACAGCGGAGGGGGGTGGGGTGGGGGCTGCTATATAGGGACTGTCATTGAGGGACTGGCTAGCTAGCCATTGCTGAAGGAAGAGAACTTGAGTGGGAACGGGGGTATGGGGGCTGACCCACAGTGGCAGGCAAAAGGGGATGTCAGGAATCCCTCTCTGTGAAGAGCCTAGCTCCAGAACACAGTGCGCTCTGTGTGCTTCTGTGGCCATTGTGGTCCACTGTGAAAAGGCCGGCCTCCTATAACACTGCAGTTATGGCGGAGGACCCAAGAGGCAGCCAAATAGGGCACAGAGTAAAGATTCAATGTGCGTGTGCACGAGTGCATTTGTGTGCAGTGTGTGTTTGTGCGCACAAGTCCACGTTCTCTGCTACGTGTGCAGAGGGCGTGTGGGTGTTTTAGATGGAACAAGAGAAGTGCAGAGATATTGTGAGAGTGTTGAAACCTCACTTGAAAAGGGGAGAGAGGGAGAGACAGCGTTATAATACGCTGCAGAACATCCATGTCTGGGACGCTTCAAGATGGACAGAGCAAAAGGAGAGTGGGTAAAGTGTAGGAAGTGGAATGACAATATAACCCAGCCAAGAGAACTCTGAAGGTATGAATACTGGGGGTGTTTTTATTACCCATGGTGCCAGTCCAACTGAAGGATGAATTTTAAGACTAAAATAACCACCACAAGCAACCCATAGTGTGCTGTGTATGTACTGCATGCAACAATCCTTCCTACTGTAATGCTCCAATGACATTTGGAGCGCAGAGAACACCATTATATGCCTGACAGAGGCCTGTGCGTTTTCAATGAATGCCTATTCAAGTTTTGCAGGGGATGGATCATGCTGTCTTTAGGGGAGACGTTGTTATGCCGGGGAACAAGGATGAGTGCGATAGTGGTGTTTGTGCTTGTGAGGTTGGCGGGCTGGGGGCTGCTGCTTGATTTTAAGTGCCTCGGTATCATGAGGAGCTGGCGGGAGATGTCCCAGGGAGTGTGTGCGCCCACACAGAGAAGCTCTGTCCATGTTTACTGGCAGGGAGACAATGGAGCAGCCCTGGGCTGCGCTGCTCCCAGCCAACCGATGCCTGTGTGACTCTCACTCCCTCTTCTGGTGAGAGACTCCGTGCTGAGCTTGTGTGTGTGTGTGTGTGTGTGTGCATGTATGGGCGTGTGTAGGCCAGGAGACAGGTACAGAAGGAGGCCCAGCGGGCATGTCCTCTAGGGAGAAATAGAGAGATGAATGACAAGAGAGAAGAAGAGAAGAGAGAGGTGGGTGCGTGTGTGTGTTCCTGGACAGCATGTGAACCAGCCAGTGGCACATCAGTAGAGGCCGATGTCAGAGGTGCCAAGTATGGCGGTCGGTCACTATTTCTACGCTAGCATCAGTTATCTCTGTCTCCTGCACCCCACACACACACACACACACGCACACACACGCACGCACACGTGTGCCCCTCATCTGTGTCTTCGTTTCTTATTCCCTCCTTCACATTCTCTGCACTGGCAGGCTCTCAGTGACTTCTGCTCAGACCCAAACACGTTTGTGCTCAACTCCACACACTTCAACTCTGGCACCAGCTCAGGTACAGTAGCTGTCTGTCTGTCTGTCAGCAACTGTGACTGTGTGTCCATCCATACTCCATATTGCACTGCTACTCAGGATATGCCGCCATTTGTCTAAACATTAGTGTAAACATGCATACGCATTTGTATTCCCACTATTAATATGGAGTACTGACATTCTGAATCCTGAAATGCTTTGTACAGTAGAGGAACCCAAGTACATAAACACACAGTCTCATATACTGTACTTGGTGGAGGCAGGTGTTTACCCATTACTGCCATGTTCTATATTGCCCCTTGACTCTGCTGTGTCAGCAGAGCTCAATCTAATGACAGCGATAACGCTCTCACATCTCTGCCACTGAGCATTATCCTGTTGTGTTCTGCTCATTCAGATGTGCTGGATTATTACCTGACCTGCAGCAGGCGCATGAACAATCCATTCCAGCAGGTAGTACGACCCTCTGTCAGTCACGCCACTATTCCATTACACTTAAAACACTGTGGGGATCCACCTGACACTAATGAAGAGCTATTTGAACTGGATGGGCAGCTGGTTGATCATCGCTTGCCACTGCAGTGCCTTAGCTCTCTGTGGACACATTAGCTGTTGTAGGCATTAAAACCTGTTGTCTATACCCGCTATTAATAAAAGTCTCACTCTCATATCCAAAGGCCACATGTTCTTTAGTGTTCCCAGCGAGAGTTAAAACGAATCAACCATATGTGGCCCATTTAATTCACTTTCTCTACGCAACCTTACAATGACGTCAGCTAGCCTAATAGCATGTTGTTTTTTTTTTGTTTTTTTTAAAGAAGCAATGCTAAATATCTATTAATATGACCTCAGCTGCTCACCCAGTCGCAGAGGGCGCTATCCAACATTCACATGCATCTCTCCAACCTGGACAGAAATGCGTTGCCGCAGTTTCACAAAGCTGAGGTATGTTATAATGAAGATACAACCAGGCAAGAGGAGGCAACCACAGGCACCGCCATTACAGTAACAAATTTCTTACATTCAGTACTTTTACTTCCCACAGAAATCACTCAGGGAGGTTCAACAGATACTTAATGCCACAGAAGGCAACTTCCACCAGCTAGTGGCGCTGCTCAACTGCCGTGGCATTCATAAGGTAAGCCTGTGCTTAGAGTAGCTATAGATCCAGATGTCCTTTGCAGTAGTGGAATCATAACGCCCATACACATGCTAATGAATCTTATATGTACACCGGTACATCGCTTTCTCTCCTCCAGGACTATATTGACTCCTTAAAAGGCTTGTGCTATGATGGGATGGAGGGGCTGCTCTACCTCGCCCTGTTCTCTTTTCTCTCTGCCCTGGCCTTCACAGCCATCCTATGCTCCCTGCCTGGTGCCTGGAGAAGCTTCCCCAGGTAAGAGATACTGAGTGTGTGTGTGTGTGTCTTGTGTCTATCTGTGTGTTAAATGTCTGCATGTGAATGAGAATTACCTGCCGACTTCATCTGTTTGTACCGTGTGTTAACCTCATTGAGAAAACCGGATGCACTCTTGTGCTAAATGTACTATTTAGTTTGCTATTTATTTGTTAATTTAATCGAACTATTCCGTAATACAGTTTTTGTAGTTTGAACGATACTGATTATTTCTAATATAATATATTGTATGTGACATCTTAACTTTAGGTCAAGGAGTGAAGGGGGAACAAATAATTACAAATTTAAATGTCAATAATGTTGTTGTTTTCGAAACTGTTACCATTTCAGTGGATATGCATCTGACACTGTTATCTCTTCTGTCTCTCCCTCTCCCTCTCTCTCTTTCTCCCTCACTCCCTGGACGTCCACAGCGAATCGGATGATTATGAAGATTCGGACAGTGAGAGTGAGGACCCCTTCACTTCCCATCAGGCACGTAGACAGACGTCCACGGGGTCTCAACGAGGGGCCCTGCCCCCCTTCTATAATTACCCGGGGGCTGGCTGGACACCCCCGTTTTCTAGCGCGCCGCCGCTCCCGTGAGTAACACAGACACGCAGACAGACAGACAGACAGACAGAACGGCCCCAGATGTTGCAGAGGAACCTTGCCCTTAGACACAGTTAACATCACTTCCGTACTGCGTCATATTTGTGGACAGTCATGCGTCTGGAAAATAATTGGCTGATCATACATCTATCTGTACCTAAGGGTAACGTTTTCCACCTAAGATTAGCAGTGAGCATTAGTGATTATATACAGTGCATGTCCAAAACAGACACATACTGAAGTTATGACAATACAAAGACATTATCTCTCCCTCATAGTGCAGTTTGTTAGTAGGAGAAACATGCCAGATGTGAGACAAAGCCCCAAAGAGAAGAGGAGCAAAGCGTACAGTAGCACAGTGCTATGCTTGCACACATTTGTCATTAGAAATGCATGTAGTAATAGTTTCAGCCTACAGGATTAGCACATGTAATACAGACACACAGACAGGTCTACGTGGACTAACAGTGTAGGCAGAGAAACAGACGCGAAGCAGAGGTCTGTCTGTCTGTGTGTCTGTCTATTGGTCTGTCGTGTGTTTCAAGACAGACACCGTAGGCTGCTTTAACATTTGAAAGATCTTGAATGACATCCTATTTCCTATACAGTAGTAAACTATTACTGTATGGGGAGGAGGTGTAATACACGATGCTGCGCTCGGTAAAAATCCCTGCGACATGAAGCTCAGGGGTATATAGGTAACCTTCCCCACCCACCTGTCACTCTCATCACACGCCACCTGCCCTGCCATAACATCACTTTCTTTCTGACGTTGTATTTCTCAGCTCTGCTTTGCTATTTCTGTCCTTTTTAACGTGCCAAGTCTAGTTAGCCATCCGTAAACCTACATAACAATATATATCATAACAAAACCTACATAACAATGGCACAAGACATTTGGCTTTCTTAAAACTTATATTTTGAGCGCTCCCATTCCTAATTTTACCAGTGTTAATACATATCTTACAGCTAACTGAAAAAGTGTCCAGAAATACATATACTAAAATTATAGTAATCCCACCTTTCAGTGGAATGATTTTGGATTAAGAGCTGTCAGTGCTTTGGCATACAGTTAATTACATTAGAGGAAGAGGTATGGCTAAAATGAAGCAGTTTACACATGCATATACAGAACACTACATATGCATTCAATATTTAACAGGACTGTATGTTGCCTGTGTGCCAATGCTTGGAGAGCTACCCAACAGCCTTGTTGTTCAGTAACACCACTAGTCAGAATTGATTTGTGTTACTACACCATTTATCTAACCACTTCCTTTGACTCATATCACCCTCTGGCCCTCTTCCCATCTGTCTTCTCAATGCATCTTCCCCCTTTCTTCCTCACCCTCCATTCCTTTTCCTGTCCTTATCTCTCTTTCTCTCTGCAGGACTCAAAACGTTTCCTCCAATGGCAACCCTGGCTATGAGAGCCTGCCCTTGACTGACAGGCAGTCCCCGCCCCCATCTGTGAGTTCCTGTTTGTGGCGTCACCTTTTCCATACTATTATCATTATTATTGGTGTACACTCACTTTAAACAAACTGATTTCAAACTGACACAAACGTTACCACTACCATGAAACACAGGCTGACTGACCATTTTGTTGAAAAGTGTTTGTTTTTCAAATGTATCAATTAAGAGTGGTCAGATAATAGTACAAATCACCAGTTTAGTACTAGTTTTCTAAACTGCTATATTAAATGCTCTCCCCCTCCTTTCTCATTTTTCCTCAACTCTCCTTCTGGATCTTCATCAACTTCTCCTGTTGAATCACCTTAAAATTTAAATGAAAATGCAGTACTCTCCCAGCATGCTGATTGGTTATGGGGGTAGTCAATCACACCCCAACCCCGCCCATTCAAGGAATCTGTATTCACGTTAAAACATTTTTGTTTGTTTGTTAGAAAATGTATAAAACAAATGTTAAATTTTCATACAAATGGACACTTTACTGAGACAAAAAAAAAAAAAAACGAATATAAATGTGATTTAAAGATGTGTAAAGTCAGTACCATTGACTCAAAGTCTACTTAGAACACACTATTAAATGGACTGTTGGATAAATCACAGCAAGCTGTTTGGTTGGATAAGTAACATGGTTGCCCAAAGGTATGAGCCCGTTTTACTCAGTTAAAAGTATTAATTTCTGTTCTTGTGTATGTCTGGTCTTTGTGAACTGTGAACAGTTTTGAGGCAAGCCAGAATGGTATTGACATTACAAAGTTGTAGTTTTATATTCATAAATGTATCAGTACCACCAAATTTTTTTTTTCTTCAAGTTTTTATATAAATATTGTAGTACAACACTGGCACATAGCAACAATACATTTTTTTCTGTGAATGGATATGCAGTTCCCTAACTTTGTATAACATATATCTATTTTTTTTTTACTTTTATAGGTGTCAATTCTGTATTTTCTTATTACTTTCTGATATTATTCTGTACATTTCACAATATATCTGAATAATCATGCAATTGCTAAAAATGAATTGTGCTATATTTTGATGATTGAAAAGAGGATTATAACTGCAAGTCAGTCTTGAGAATGAAAAACAAACCCATGCAACGACAGCAGGTACATAAGACTCCTACTACTGGATGCTGCAATAGCTCTACCGTAACTAGCAATAACTATAGCACTGGGTTTCTGAGAGCTCTTAAGGGTATTGTGAGTATATATAATTATATAAATATAAAAAAAAGTTATACACACAGTATATAGTATATGTTGGAGATGTCAATTAACTCCATCCATTGCCTCCTAACCTTGTTAACCCTGATATTAAGTTTGTACGGTACTGTATTATCAATGCTCCTTTTTAATGGCATCCTTTTACACTCAAAAATCTAATATAAATAAAATTAAATAACCCAACGCTCAACTGGTATCTGTGTGTGATAGTAAAACAATTATTTTGTGACAAATTGTAAACAAATGTTTAATATAAATAAGATATATAGTCAAACATCTCAATTTGGTTATCCATTAGTATGTGAAAGTGCTCTCCTTCACTTGAATATGCATAGATCAATGGGAGATCGAGGGAGGGAAAAAAGCTATTATGCAGTCACAAGTATGACTGTCATATGTAATTCATGTCTGCCAGTGCCTTCATAGTACATGTGTGCATAGGTACCTGTGCACACAAAATCATTTACAAATCTAGGCCTAACTGTATGCATAGAAGGTTTAAAATACAGGTTAAGAGACAACTCTATAACTAGGTAAACACAAGACAGTATATATGATGAAATAATTAATTTATATTCAATATGTAGCTTACACGACTACAGTAGGTTTGGTTGTATAAAAGGCCAATATAATTACATGTTTCACACACATTCAATAGCCATGATATTTTCCCATTACCAAAGCTGAGAATAAGTTGATAGAAAGTGCTTCATTATCACACTAGCACAACTTTGTTAGTTTAGGCTGTTAGTCAGGCTTCCATTTTAAACGTGTATACCAAGTTTAGTTCTCCACAACCATCATCTCAAGTTATTCCTCATGCCAGAGTGAGTTCTCCATTTGTGTGTGTGTATTGTATGTATGTTTCTGACAGCATAATGTATATGTACTGTAGTGCATTCCCTGAAAATGTTTTTTTCTTTAAAGAACCATCTGTCTTTAAAAATGCATGTATCCCCCCACAGCAAGTTTTTCTAGGCATTGTAAGATACGTCTTTTTCAAAGGAATCACATCATAGTGTTGTCAGATTTCAGCCATGAACCATCCTCTTCCACATCCCGCTGAACGACCAGAAGCATCTCTGCCACCTCTTCAGAAAGCTGTTCAGTGAGAAATGTACTGAAAAAGGAGTGAGAATTGTAGAGTACAATGATTAGTAAAGACATTTGCTGACAATACAGATTATAAGTGTGCAGAAAACTGTGGCTAGCAAGCAAGAAAACAAACAATGAGGCAAACCACATGTGACATCTCATATGGGATGACTCACTCAAGCAAGGAATTCAGACCTTTTAAATCTAGTTATGAGTGGCTCTATGCAACTATCTGCTACAGAAAAATAAAAAGTTCCATTTTTCGTGAAGAAACGAATGAAATGCATGAGTGCACAATCCAAACTTACTATAGATCTGCTTCTCCTCCAATACAGACAGGGCTCTTTAGTTTTGAGTCCAAGTTGTAATACTGCCCATTGACTTGCCGCACCGCAAGCCAATGTCGTCGTCTGAGCGGAAGAGACATTATCCCTAGTGAGATGCGTGATGGAACATTCAGTATGAAACCCTGGACCTTTGACACGCAAAGATTCTTTACCACCCTAAATGAAAAACAAGAATGTATGTTAACCAATTTTGTTTCTACTTCAAAGTTTCTAATAATGGTTATAACAGACAAGTTATGAGCTCACCTGCGTTTATCCCACCATACTGCAGCCAGATCTCTACTCTGTAATGCTGCCATTATAACATTCACGTCATAGTTTCCTGTGCCCAACACTGAACGATGTGGGTTCACAACACACTGTGGAGCTAGCCTGCAGAAGATGGAAAGAGGCAAAACAAATCAAATAACTTTCATTTTATCGGAGGGCTTGGCTTCCACTTACAGTAATATGACTGCCTCTGTGATATAGGCTACTGAATCAGTTCAGCCCTGTCACTTAACCCTGCACGGTAAAGCATGTACACAAGCAGACAAGCAGCAAACGACAAACATGTATAACACGATATTGAAAACAAACCGTTTGCATATGTCGTCGGCTGTCTCTTTAGTGAAGACCCGCTCCTGGAGTACGTTATTCAGAGCATGAATAGCACACAGCTCTAGTCGTTGTTTCTCATGAAAAACCTCTCCTTCATTCATAATTATAATAAATATTTTAAATAACAGCAACAAGTTAGTAGCAGTAGGTATTTAGCTAAATAATACAATTAGGTTGCGTAGCTAGCATTAGGCTAGCTCAAATCACCCAACCACCCAAAATGAAAGGGCTTGTCAACGTTATATTTTTATGCAAAGCTCACGTCACATAAAAAGTAAATGTTACCGATAGCAGCAAGTCAAATCTACTTTGTAAACCTGCTGACGCTGCACGTTTCTGCCGGAGATTCTGGAGTCAGACAGCGAGCTAGAGGAACCGGAAGTAGAGATGTTGTTTCATAACGATTATAATAATGAATGTCTAATTTGTCTATGTATGAGTGGTGCACCACGTGTGACTCGCCCTGCCTCCCAAATCTAATTATGCTAATAAAAAAATAAAAATAGTAAAGCACGCTTATTTATATTTCACATACTTACATTATGTGCATTTGCCCTTTCATGTTTCAACTTTCATTTATGCTGTGCTGAGGCGCACTCTAGCGGCTAGCTGTTTATTGCATTTCTGCAAAACAACATAATGAGACGGTCTAAGATGCATCAATGAACTAAAAGCTGGTGTGTGAAATGCAAATATGCTACCTTACATGAAAGCCTCGGGTTGGCGCCCCGATTCTGAGATATCTGGATCAAAACATCGAATGTGTATATCATACAGTAAACAAATTAATTATACATAACAGAGAAACACAATTAATATATAAATGTTATATACATATATATTCTGCAAAGCAATCATCCAGATTATTTTAATCAGAAGAGAATAAAACTATATTGTCAAACCATACATTTGTCTAGAGTGGGTGCATTGAGTTTTTCAAACGACCCTATTGCTAGGGAGTATATTGAGGGTTTCGTCTTTGAGTGGTTGATCGAGCTGTCCGCTACAGTGCACATAGGAGTACGATTTCTTATTGGTTCAATTATCCTTACGTATCACGTTACTAAGAAGCCCATTGGGCAGTGGGAGGTGGTTAAGTTAAAGATCGTATTTTTGTTCCTGTGTCAACGAAAAGAAGAAAAGATCACTTGCTAACCTGGCTGTAGTTTTGTCAAAAAGGGTTGTAAAACACACATTTCAATATAATATCGACGACAAAAAGCCACCCATACGACTAGGATAACAATTTATCGAAGACATGGTATGTTAAATATCCCTCTTTACTCCCAATGGTACTAGTTGCTAGCTTGATCTAATGTTGACTAACCGCTAGCTGTCGTAAGCCGTCAATCCTTAGCTTTTTCTGGTTACGTGCATTTGCTGCCATCTGTAGCTAAGGTTTGTCAGCCATTAGATATTTTACATCAAACGTAAATGTTTACTTTTTACTTATACGAAGGCTGCTGCTTAGTTTAACTGTTATTTATTTCTTTAAAATGGCCTTTTACTCCGTTCTTGTTAGGTTTTGTCGTCTCACTGACATTTTCTATCAAGCCTGTTTGTTAAATCGTACGGTACCGTACTGCTCGTAAGGATTAGTTGATTTAACTATTTTGATAAACAGTATATTTAAAACTTGGTAAAACTTTCAAATAGAACGAATATAGTACTGTTTTATAGGCTTTTAGATTCCCCAACGCTAGTCGGCTCCAGTTTTAAACAGTCCGTTTTAAAATTGGTACCCTACCGGTATCAATTTCAATTTTCGAATCAAATTGGAGTTGTTGCCTACGTTTTAGATTACTACAGTTACAATACAAATGCAGTAAACATATTCTGTTTAAAATCTACATTTGAATAGTGAAGCCCTTCCAGTGTTTCAATTTTGTTTTCTGAAATTTTGCTTAACTAAACCGTGGCTGGCTGCACTGTTACAACACTGCCATTGTTGTTGTAGAATTTTAAGTATGAAGTATGCATTTTAAGTATGAAGTATTTGATATATCTCCATTAACCAGTAGCTACAATCAGTGCGCGATCACTGAGTATATGAAACTAAAATGATTCGTCTCTCTGCAGAACTCCAATGTGGAGAATTTGCCCCCTCAGGTCCTTCGCTTGGTCTACAAAGAGGTTTCAGCTTTAGCTGCAGACCCCCCTGAAGGCATCAAGATATATCCTAGTGATGAAGACATCACTGAATTGCACACAGCCATTGAAGGACCTGGTAAGGGCTCTAAAGCCTGATTCGTATTTGACGGAGCCGCAGCGGCACAATTATTTTAGATTTGTGGGTACAGACTGGCGCATTACCCCCGCGCACCTGTCGTGAGCCTTGGGCTCTGCTCTGCATTTTTCAGACGTGCGGGCCTGTCGCGGACTGCGAATTCGGTCTTCTCACACTTATCCCTAGGGCTGGATGATATGGCCAAAACGTGTATCACAATATATTTCTTAATTTTGGTCTATATGATATAATTCCAATATCGATATGAACAACATAAGCCTGCTAAGAATGCCCACAACAGAGTACTTAAAAACTTCTGAAAAATGAATTTGCAAAGTCCTATGAAATCTATACAACTATATTTAAAAAAATAATAAAAACGATCCAAATAAATATACACCTTATAGCCTTAATACCAACAAGAAATGTGAAATGTCAAAAAACTAAAATAAATAAAGTAAAATAAACAAAACTCAACTGTGTTATTTTCTTTTTTTATGAAGGCTATATTTATGTCCGCCAGTAGGTGTCAGTAGCATTCTGGCATGACTGACTCTGTGATCCCATGAATTAGAAGAGCTAAGTTCCACCTAAGACGTGACTGACTGTTAGCGGATCGGTTACAATTGTCCAATTGTCACTAATACTGACTTAAGTAGCTGGATCAGTATTGGACCGATTTCCAATCTCAGTATCGTATCGGTGCCATCCCTACTCTGTAATGTGCTCTAGGTGTTTGTTAGATTTTAAGAAAAGGCATTCAGGGTTCCTACGGAGCATGGAAAACAAAGTATGTAATTTGAGTTATTTCCAGATCTGAATAAGTATGGAATAAAAACTAGTGAAAAATATTTGTTTCCAGACTATTGCCCTAATTATGTTTTCTAAAATATAATGTAATATAACATTTTCAAAATATAAATTGACCATACAAGTAGAGAGCTTTTTCCAGGTGTTTGGAGCAGTCAAAATGTGTGATATCATGAAGGCTATTAACTATATTGTGATGACTAAGCAGGGATAATACATGTGAGAAGCTGATATTTTTGAGATGTGTATATGTATGTACCGGGCTGGAGTGGAATTCATATAGATATTCAATTAACAGTATCAATGTTTTAAATCATCCGTTCTCCACTACAGTGTACTTTGTTGACGGTCTCTAAATGTGCGTAGCTCTGCTGCTGGAAAGCCAAAACGATTACTGTAATTTAGAGCGCATTTAAAGAAAACAGCTGGTCGTGGTGGACTTTGTTTAAACGTCGTTAAAAGTCAGAATTAGTCTTTGCTGTCTTCTCTGCACTTTTTGATTGTGAGTTATTGAAGCCAGATATTATTAGACTACTTATTTTTATTGGGCTATTCAAGTTAGCAAACCACAGAAAATAATATAATTCAGGCAGATTTGACGTTAAGTTAGTTATCTGACGCTCGACTTGTTTCAACCTCTGTGGCTGAAGGCGATACGTGTGCAGGTAGACATTTGCAATTGCATATCATTGTAATACGTGCTATAGCAATATTTTAACTAATATAAATAACTACTTATGTAGCTTTTTAAGGTAACTACTAGCCTGCTAGCAAGTAGTTGGTTATAGCAGTTTGTCATGCACTCCTGAAGTGATTGACGTGGATTGTTTTGCGCTGCAGACTGCAGAACTTCTGTAGGCTACTGCGCACGTCACTCACACGCTGTTTCTTGCCACTTCAAAGCTAAATTATCATCAGTTGTCTCAAAACGGATACATTTTATATTTACCGAGACCATTGAGTGCTCTTTCCAAAATTTACTGAAACTATTTTTGATAGAAATAGGTAGCCACCAGCCAGTTTCTTTTGGTGTGGCGCAGCATCACAACTAAATGAACGCAGCGGAATCACATTCTATTATGTTGCTCTCCTGATAGTACAGTATGTGCCACACAGCATTTTTCGAGTAACTTTGTATTTGTCCCGCCTGCAATTTGTAGATTGCGCCTGGCAATGTTTGTTATACATATAATTATAGTCTGAGGTGTGTCAATACAATATCCATGATGTCTGCAAAGGTATGAGAACTGTCAAAAACTTCCACTTCATTTGAATTCTGTCTCTGGCCACTGTCTATTTAGCCATTCCGGTAAATGATGAAGAAAAAGAAAATAAGTAAAGCATATCGCGATATGAACCGAACCGTGGATTTGGTGAACTGGTACACCATAATCCTCGCAAACTCTAAATCGTAGTGACAGGGATTTAATACATTAATGAGAGCAAGTGTGTCCTCTTTACATCACTTGGTGTTGTGTTTTGATAAAAGGCTCAGTGTTATTGTTAGCTTAATTTTGTAAATTGAACAGGCTGCACCAGCAGCAGGTTGGGGGCATGTGTGTGCGGACTGCGGTTCTGTCTTCCAGAACCGCAACATGAAACCGTGGACGTTTGTATTGAGGTCTCCATCATTTTCTAATACATTTGTTTTTGTCATGTCTTAAAAGAAAACTGGAATGAGAAGATGGATACAAATATATAAAAAAATGTAATTCTGATTTATTTCTGAACTTCCACGTGTCTGTTCCAATATGTCATATTCACCCATCTGTTAAAGTATATGTACAGGCCAACATGATGTTTCTTCTTTGGGTTTGTTGGTCTTCTATGGAACAAAACTGGCTTAAGCAGGACTGCCTAACGTGACTCATTCTTAATGCTTTGACAGAGGGAACTCCATTTGCTGGTGGCATTTTCCGAATGCGCCTGGTCCTCGGGAAGGACTTCCCTGCTGTTCCACCTAAAGGGTATTTCCTGACTAAGATTTTTCACCCCAATGTGGGTCACAAAGGAGAGATCTGTGTCAACGTGTTGAAGAGGGATTGGAAGGCAGAACTTGGTCTAAGACACGTCTTACTTGTAAGTGAACCATTGTTTGACATTCTGAATAAAAAGTCCTGGACACAGATACCGTTAAAGATGCAGTTAAATGACATTTGTTTTTTCTTTCCCCCACAGACGATAAAGTGTCTTCTTATTCATCCAAACCCTGAGTCAGCTTTAAACGAAGAGGCCGGTCGTTTACTGTTGGAGGACTATGCAGAGTATGCTTCTCGTGCTCGTCTCTTGACAGAAATCCATGCCATGGGAGGCCCTGGTGGCGCGTCGGGGGTACCTCAGGAACCTAATGACGGCCCACAACCTAAGAAGCATGCGGGTGACCCCACTAAGAGAGCAACGGGAGCAGCCTCTGTTGCAGCGCTGGGTAATGGTGCCTGTACGGCCAGCACCACGTCTACTAGCAGCAATAGTAGTGCAGTGGGGAAAAAGAAAGCAGATAAAAAGCGGGCATTGAGGCGACTCTAATACCAAGCTAATTCCTCGTGCGAGTGTGAGTGTGTGTAAATATAAATATTGAAGTATGCTGATGTTTTGGTTTGTTTATTTCTTTTTACTTTTTTCTGAATTTCTATTCTCCAGACGGTCTATTTTGTACTCATTACTGTTATCCTTTTCCATCATCTACCTGGGTATTCCTTCTGGTTTGTTCATATTTCTCTTAATCAAATCAACACTTTTTATTATTTTATTTATTTTTTCTGCTTTAATAAGAGATTTTATATTTTATCACTGCACAAAAAAAAAAACCACATAGCCACCAATGTTCCTTAAGCCTGCTCTGAATAATACCTGGTTATGGTTGTAAACTAGGCCTGAGTCTCCTTATCAGAGACCTAACTGCAGTTGTCTCTGCCTATCTGTAGACTTAACATTTACCTTTCTTTAACCTTCACCACAGCAGGTGCTGCTGAGATGGTACCGTGTACTACTCAGCTAGGCTCATTTTGGAGGCACTGAGCTTAACCAGGATGACCTCTTCTCTTTGGGTTTAAGTTGAACCAGATGGAGTCAGGTATTTGACTTTAGCAGCAAAGTAATATGTTGTCACCTTGTGCAGGATTCTTGCAATTTATCAGGATTATCCAAAAGTAAATGAATTAGTGCATGCAGTAATGAAGTTCAGTACATGGTAGACAAAGGAGTGAGATAATGGGTTTTTCTGACAAATGACTGAAAGAAAAGTATGGAATATATATTGTCTGCTTATCTCTCTTAATGAAATCCCAACTTGTTTTTTTGTCTTTAAATTGACATGTCTGTTCAACTGTCGTGTTTGTGTATGATGACCTAGATCAGTGGCTGTAGGAGCAGGGTTTACTTGTTACCAAGCATACAATGATAGATACAGTGATTAGCTTAAACTACCTTTGCTACCTTCTAAAGCCTTGTGGCTACCAGAGAAGATATCTCATTAGGCATTCTTATACATATTTTACAACAGGAATGATCTCTCTACCGATGCACCGTTTTGACTTGTTTCCCAGGCAGTTTTTCTCTTTTCTAAAAACATGTTGGGGCATACATTTCCCAAGGAAACACTCTCAAACGCTGTCTTTTACATTGGCAGAAAAGGTGCCTGCTAAACCTGTCATAGTGCAGGCTGTTGGAAGGGTATTTTGTGTCCATTTTTAAGTTATTTAAATTAATAAAATAAAAAAATGACATCCTAGTATCTTTTTGGGGAACTTCTGGGGAATTGGTTGAAATGTTAAAATGGCTTTTCAGATTATTTGTCTTATCCAACCAAATAGTATAATCTGCATCCCGTCATGTTCCCGGTTTAACAGCCATGGCTGTGTAGATATAAACGGCGCTCTTTATTTTTAAAGCATGTACACAGAACGGGCAGCTAGCTGACGACGAGTAGATTCGCTGACTTTTACATGTTAACTTTCAATCGCTGACTCTGCCTTTTTAAAGGACAAACGTGACCATTGCTGTCTCCTTGCTACAGACGCACACATGCCACCCAGTAGAAACAGCAGCTTGCCATGCAGGACATTAGTTGACATTCAAGACTATCAGACATGTTTACTGCCTCATAACAGTAGCCTATTGTGTTTGTTCTTTTTGATAAAATGCTCATCATTTATCTTGTTCTGAGTTACAATAGCATGCAATTGCAGCCCTCCAAAGAAGCCTTTTGTCAACATGATTTCCCCAATTTCAGTACATTGATTCTAACAATTATACTTTTTGTCAAATTCAGCAAATAGGCTATCTCCTCATGTACATCTAGTTAGCAGAAAAAAAAATCTGGTGTTCGTTCCTACACAGCCTGGCTCTGAATGGGCTGTGCCGAGTCACAACTATACCGTTTTTGTTAATGGACATCCAAGGTTGCTGGTTTGATATGGTGCATTTGTTGGGATGTTCAGCAAATAACATTTGTCCAGAAAATAACATGTCCAGCATCACTATGAATTTATAAAGAGATTTGCCCTGAGGAATATTTCAACCACCAAAATAAGCTTTGGCCTACTGTTGTTCTGAACTCCATAATAGGCCCACCAGCTTTCTTCAGATGGCCTTAGCCTATGGCTGGATGTATCTAAGGGTGACGAGCGCATGCGTGCCTCTACTGTCCCCATCCTGCGTCTTCTGTATAGTGCGTTTTAAAAAAAAATTTTTTTTTTTATACCCACATCTTCATAGATTGCTGAATGTTTTATGCATAGAACTGCATGTTAAGTATGGTTAAGCCTAATCATTGAATAGCAAATGTAGGCCTAATTAACAGTTTCGTTCACGCTCCAGTGTTCCTGTTGCTCCAATCCTCTCCCCCACCCCGTTTTCATCGCTTTCATAATTGCCACCAACATAACGATACAGTTGCTGTGGCAACCGCATCTCACTATCTAGCTCACTCTCCCTTTTTCAGGCTTATACGCATATTCGGAATCCCAGAGATTGTCTCCTGAAAAGGGGAATAAATAGGAATTAACTTAATAGGTGCGTTCGATGAGCTCTGCGCTTTACTGTATTTACACGTGTCATGTTAAAAAGGTGGCGTGTCACACACACCTGTTGTGTAAACCCTAAGGCTGTTTCATTTGGAAAACTCGTGTATAGGCCTTCAATAGCTACTTTAAAAAAAACATGAGGATCAGCAACCATCTACTGGACTTAGTGCTCATCAACATCAAAAAGCTTGGAATTATTGTCTCGGCACCAGCTTGACGGACCAATCAGAGAGCCCTGTTATAGCGGACCGTCGTGAGGCCATTTGCAGTTAGTCGGTGCTGCCTATTTTGGCAATTGGAAATTATGAAGACGTACGGAAACATTAATATTCAGGTGGATGAAAGTTAGATTTTGGAAACCGCTGTATTATTTTTTACTATAAGACCACATATAGCCCTACCGTGCTGATATCGCACGCGCCAACGTAGGCTGTATGTGCCAGATATGGAACCGCAGTTTATTGCCTTACCAAAAGTTAAAAAAAACCCAGACTCATTTGTGCTAGTCTGGCTGTTTTTGTTGTATCCTTTGCTAAATTTGGAACGCATCTGATTTATGGACATACCTGTATTAAACTATACATTCATCAGAAGACAGAAGGTGCTGATGCACCAGGAGCACTTTGTGCTTCCCTGATCGTCGGCTGTAGTGTAACACATCAACACACACTCATCTGGAAACCATTGCGCACGCTCTTCCAGCTCTGTTCTCCAGCATCAAACCAGAGCAACGCACAGGTAAGGCACGACATTATGCACCTTTTAGGTCTACAGTTATATTCCTGACAGAATACATTGTGACTGACGCTAATTTTCTGTTAGGATAATTCTTTATTTTAGTCTTCAACTGTAGCCTATAAATGCATAAATTATTACACTTGGGTTTAAACGAAATATTTAGATAACAGCTGCGCCACAATAATCACCACCAACACAACGGTCTTTGTATTTGTAATTTAGTTGATTTAACACAAAAAATTACGTTCACTGTAAGGACACTGCGATGAAACGAACGGAGAACACATCCGACAGACAATTGGGACTAAACACCGACGATGACACCCACGCACTCTGACTCTGATACATGCAAGTCATGTCCATAACCGCATGCTATTAACATAACCATGGACTGTAGCCTATACAAAACACATAGGCCTACATGTTCCCAGGGCATTTTAAAGGCGATACACCGGGATAGCGCAACAAGAAGGCAGTTGATAAACACTAACCTGTGGCTTTTGTGTGTGCGTGCGTGTGCGTGCGTGTGCGCTGTGCGTTTCAGGAGGTCATAGGCATGTAGTTCGTCTTCTATTGATTTGATAGGCTATTGATGTATGTCCAGTAATCTTCAACCCTTATGAATATAACTATACAAAAAAAGGAGCGTTCAACGTTATAAGGCGGTTTTCAAATGACAGACATGTGCATTGAAGCTAACTATGATTGGCGGGGGAGGGATACCTTGCTGCAATGGTTATGTATTTTACTATAAAATCGTGGATACAACATCGTGATCTTTACAGTATTCTTTATATTTCTGTCTCTCTCGATGTCAAAGCCTACACAATGTATTTTGCATATAGCCTAGGCTGTGCCCCCAACCCCCACGCTATAACTGCATTGCTTCATTACAGAAAATACAGTATAGATCTATAGGCACTACAAAAACAGCTATGGATGTTTCTAGTCAAATTATTATTTTTTTAAACTGCAAAGCTTAATATTGATAATTCATTTGTGAAAAAAACGATTTTTTTATATTCTTTTATAAATATTAGATGTACAAATAAAATGTGTTTATATATTTTTGGTTAACTACATGAATCTGCAATAAGTCTCATCTTGCACAACTCAATTCTCCAGTATTTTATTTGCCTCCAATCTTTGGTGCGGTGTTGAAGCAGGTCAGAACATCAGGATCAAATTAACAATGCTGTAACAGAAACATGGGAACAGCTCGGGAAACCGCGGTGTCAGTGTGTTGAACAGGACATGCCGAGATGTTACTTTGAAATCTGGCTCGGCTAATGGGCAAAGATTGGATTTTGCCTCCCTTTTATTTCGATGGCTCTTTCACACACACACACACAGACAGAGCTGCAGTGCTATTCTGAGAGAGTTAGCTGCCTCAACCCACGCACTAAATCTGAGAGAAGGAAAGGCAGAACAAGGGAGAAGGAAGAGCAAGGAGAGAGCAAGGGAATAAAAGGCGGTAGAGGCTGACTACAGAGAGGTTTAGCATGCCTATACTGTAGTCACATATGGGTATCTGCACAATTGCATACATGCACGCGCACACACAAACAAATGCAGCTGTGTGTTTGGCGCCTCCTTTCATTGCTCCTGCAGCCAATTTACACTGTCGTCGTGCATCTGCGATCATGTTATGTCATCTGTGGCGTGTGTTTGTGTGCCGCACTGTGTTGTGTTGGTAAGTGCTCGGAGAAATGTACTTGATTCTGCCGCCCACACCCTGCCCTCCCACTCACGGTCGTCTCTGCATCTATAGGCCTCTTCCCGCTCGCCACCATCCCTTTGCTAGTTTAAATCCCTATACCCCGCATTTATCCCCTTCTCTCTCTCTTCTCTCTCTCTCTCTCTCTCTCTCTCTCATTATTCTCAGCTTTTAGGCATTTTTTCTTTTGTTGGAAAAAACATAGGCACAACAAAATTCTTGAAATACACGCATATAGACGACTTGTGGTATGTAGCCCTATGCACGTATGTATTGTGTGTGTGTGCGCGCACATGCATGTGTGGTCTAACTTTCTTATTAAGTCTGTCGTTTGTGTTCCAGTGGATACTGGATACAGACGGCCATCACTGTCCTGTTCTGGCCATCGACCATGTTCACCTGAAGGTCAATGTGAACATCAAGACAAGCATTTACAGACCCGAAAAAAATAGCTTTCTGGGAAACATCAGTCAACGTGAAAGGTCCTTATTGTTAGTTTCCAATGAGCGTCTCTCAGAGGGTCTGAGGAACAAGATACTGAAACAAGTGAAGCCATCAGATATTTCAGCACTCTCTCCTCTCCCAGTCGTGCCTACATTCTCTGCAACAGATAGGGATGTTTTGATAATTACATGTAATTATAATTTCTGTGGGAGACAGATCTGCCTCTGTCTATTATTGCTGACAGCTCCAGTACAATAACCTCATACATTTACATTTTTTTCAAAAACTCATATTCAGGAATCGTTGTACTTGGAGATAAATGTGGCATATAAAAGCAATTGCCGTTAGATTTATGTGATGGAGCTGAATGATGGGCAGCTTTTGTGCCTATCTTAATATAGAAATATCTGAAGTTTACACAAATATTACACAATTTCCCCCTTTGCACACAAAACCTAGAGTTTGGTAATTGCATAAAGCACAGCGGTGCACGGCAACCCTTCCACGACTTTTATGTATAACACTTTATTTTTTGTAAGATAAACTATTGTGTTTCGCACAGCATTTAGTACATGTGCAGATAAGAGCCGTTTACGATGACCTGCAAACAAGCTCATCCCATTATACAGACTAACTTAAAGGAAGTCTCATCCTTTCCATCACAGGTATCAATTATTTAATACCAGTTCATTGTTTACAATCCTTTAAAGTACAAATATAAATAAATATAGATTACATACTCTTTCCACCTTGAACACTGAATTGCCTATAGTAAAAAGTGCAAACGTATAGTAGAATGTATAGTGACGGTCAACTACAAATATGCTGCGAAGATAAAGCTGTTTACATTTTACGCATATAAGACTTGGTCACAGACTCTGGTTGTTCAAGTGCCATTATCAACATCCAGTTGTAATGGATTATTATATTTCCCTGTTATATCTGATTTCTTGCCATTATTGACCTCTGCCTATACAGAAACACATTACTTAATTAAATTATTATCAATTTAATCAATTACAAAGTTGAGACGCAGCTCAATGTGGGGGTCACAAACATAGTAAAAGCATGATGATCTTGATTTTAACTTGTACCTCTCTACAAAGCTGCATCACTTTTAATATTTTAGGATTGAGAAGTGATTTTATGGAGCAAAAGATTCACTCATTACACATATTGTTGTTTTCTAGTAGTCAATGAAAGCAATGTAAATATTCCTGTCACAGACTGACATATATGTACATCATCATATTGAATAATTAGTCCTTTTATCTTCTTACTAAACATTTATCTGTGGTACAATCTCCTTGCTACTACAATAACAGTAACTATTCTACACTACTATGTATGCGAGTATACAGTATGTAAATATATACATTCAATATAGATACATTAATGCATTGAATTTATTCTAACTTCTATATAAAGTCTGTCCATAAATAATGCCATTTTAGTGGGTTAAACTGTAAACGCATATACAGCATTGACTCAATGACAGAAAATAGAGCTCTTAGTCATGTAAAGATGACGCCCACCACCAATCTCAGAATCCTCGCCGTCTCCCTGCTCTTCCTCCTAACTACCCCGTTTACCACGGCTGCGGAGGACACCTCTGCCCCCCGTATCCCCCAGCCAACAGACCTCCCACGAGTGCTGCTCACAGGCCAGACCAAGAGCACCCCCAGCCCCCTCACCCTCCTTTTAGCCATCCAGGCCAAACTACAGCCAGTGCCCCTCCAGAGCTGGGCCCAAGAAACCACCAATGGAGTCCTCGAGACACCTCCTAGACCCTTGGCTCAGGTCATGTTTCCTAAGAATGCCACTGCAGCCGATGCCCTGGCTCCCCCGCTGGGTGCGGCCCAGGTGGCGCCCCCTCCGAGGCGTCTGGTTGATGTGGACGTATGCCGTGGCTACTACGACGTGATGGGCCAGTTGGACAGCTCCTTCAACTGCTCCAAGGACAACTTCATCTACTGCTGTGGGACGTGCCACTTTCGTTTCTGCTGTCCGGAGCGTAGCCGGCAACTGGATCAGGACAACTGTCATAACTACGACTCTCCGGACTGGGCAAAGACGCCGCCGCCTTCCTTGGTCATGCCAGGGGAGGTTGGACTGGACCCAGAAGTTGATCCGCTAAAGCAGCAGAGCCACAATACAGGCTTCGTCATTGGTGGGGTGGTGGTGTTTATGGTGGCTGTTGCGATAGGCATCAAAGTGGTGTTCAATAAAGTGCAGCAGGAGGCAAATCAGAGAGACCTGAATATGCCCAGGTATGTTTACACTATGTTCAAGTGTACAAAGTACAAAATATCATGTTATCAGTCACATAATTACAAAACCTCCCTGTCTCACCACAACTGCAATTCCAACTTTTTAATTAGGTACTTGACCATTTACACCAAAATGTATATGTAAGTTATAATAACAAGTAATTATGCTGGATACAGACCATGTTAGAAGGCATCTGCTTTTGCATGCAAGTAAACATATTTCTACTGTACAACCTGTCGTATGTGTTGTGTCTTCAGAGCCCTGGTGGACATGTTGCGTCACCAGTCAAACCCAGTCCAGCAGGATGAGAGAAACAACAGTGTGACTCTGGCGCTGGGAGATGGACAGGGAACTCTCGGAAGACCTCCTAAAAACCTCTATGCTCCTGGCCTACCCAACAAAGACAACAGATGTAAGGGCCAGTTTCTGAAAGGACCCCCCATAATGTCACCAGAGGTTTTTGGGTGATAACATTATAATTTCATAGAGATTTAATTTTAAACAACATTTTTTATTTAAAATTGTGTTTGTATTACAATTCAACCAGTAATAAGAGTAAGAATAATGTAATTTCCTGCACAGTCTAGAATGATACATAATTCATCATAAGGAACAAATATGTTCTTCACAAAGTAAAATATAAATTAAAATACACCAATAATTCCACTGTATTGACTGTTATTATTTATATTCTTTATAATGCAACAGTATGATTTGTTTCTTGTATGTAAAAGATTAACCAAACAAAATATAAAGTAATATTTATTATAGCCTCACCTTGAATATAATTGATATGAGTGACTAACTGAACATTATAAAGATGTCTTCATATGCGCATGCTAAAAATTAAATATTGTGTGGACATCCTAGTATTTGAATAGCTATATCCATATTGATCACATTATGTTGTTTGACTTGCAGTGGGCAATGTGCAACACAATTTCATCCACTCTTCAGGATCCAGCCCCAAACACACTGCCACTATTGGTAAGGAAGTTAATGATCCTATGAAAATGACATGATCTACCGTGTAATTTCAACTAAGGCTAATTTACTTAATTCATCATAAATTCAAGCCCAAATCTAAGAATATTCATCTCAATAACTACATTGTACTTTTGTAGCTTAGAACAAAGTTCAAATCAAGCTGTATTTTTTCCCCCTCTCACTCAGATACTAATTTGAGCATTGTTGATATGTAGAGAAGAATATTTATTTGAATATTGCCTGTTGTCTGCCTGGTCTCTTTTGTAGAACGCACCCCACGGATGAACAATGCTCAGCTGGCAGCTGGAGGAACCCTTCTCTCCAGCAAACACAACAACACTAAATCTCAGCCCGCCTTCCATCACTCGCTCCATAACCTGGCCCAACTGCCTCCGTCCTATGAGAGCGCAACCAAGCCTGAACTCAACAGATACTCCTCCCTCAAACGACTCGGTAAATACTGCCGTGTCCAATTGCAGAGTCGCGTGAATAAAATAGTTAATGTAGTCATTCGTGCAAAGTCTGGGCTTTGATCTGTGTAACTGATGCTGTGTCTTTGACTTCCAGAGAAAGGTCTTGACGAGTATTCCTCAGGATACTGCACCACTAAGCGCCGCCCCCACACGGCCCAGCCCGCTCTCCAGTCCTCTCAGCACCACCTCCACTGGGGTGGAGACTACACCCTCAGTGGGAGAGGAACCCTGCCGCGCCACGCAACCCGTCCTTGGATACCACCTGCTGGAATGCCTACCTCGCCGACCCCCAACCCTTACCCCCTGGACCCTCCGGAGCCCCAGTACAATCCTAATTATGACACTCTCTCCAAACCTCCGAGGAAGGTGAAGTCCCAGGACCAGCTACTCAACATGGGCGATGTTCCTGGGAACACCGGGACGCTTTCCAGACTCTCCAAGAACCAGCAGCATCAATACTACAAAGCCATGGTGGCTTCCAATAAGAACTCCAACACGCAGACCCTCACCCGCAAGACCCAAGAAAGGCAGGATAGACAAGAGAGGCAGGACAGACAAGAACGACTACTGATGTCTCCAGACCATTTGGAGGAGAGGATGGGGGTTGGAGGGATGGGGGTGGTAGACCCATATGTCCATACAGGAGGAATGGTTCCCACCCTCCCACGCCTCACACCCCAGCAAAAGGCCCAGTCACAGCAGAATGTGTGTGCCACACCCTCCCTTGACCGGCACCACATGATTAAAATGAACTCTCACCCTACCTCCGGAAGAGAGCAGGAGAGAAACACAGTTATGACAGGGCATATGAGCGGGGGCATGGGGTGGGCGGGGGAGATGCCTGGGGCAGGGGTAGTCATGGGAACCGGGACACTAGGGGGCCATAGTGCTAGACGGATGGCCTTTGCAGCAAAAAGGCAGAACACCATTGAGCAATTACATTTTATACCAGGAGGGGGCGGTGGCAGTTCAGGAGGAAGTCAGGGGATCAGAACAGGCAGTAAAAATGAGGTGACAGTGTGAGATGTTGAGCCCCATGACGAATAGGCCCCCATACATATTTGTGCAAATATATCTCTCCTGCATTTAATTATTAGATGTATTAAATATAAAAGATATAGAAATAACTAGGCTTTAGGCTTTGAAATTAGTAGACTTTAGGTCATCCAGTTCTATATTATTTCCTACAGTATATGATATAGTTAAATATCAAGGTTGATACTACCTGTTGCATTTTTAGGAATGTGATTGCCTACATCAGCCATATTTCGTGAATTAATCTGCCATATCCATTGGTGCCATGAAATAATAACGTGGAGAAAGACTATAGAAGGGTTAAAAATTACAATTATTGTTGTCATAACTTTTTATATTATGTCCTTAAAAAGAACTCAGGAGCCATATTAGACAGGGAACCAGATGATATATAAAATGAACAAGGTAATATAAGTATAAGAAACTTGGAAGAATTTGATGAAGAATCAATCCAATTTCTGTTATAATGTGAACTTGCTAAACCCCTGCCGGCAGCAATTTACAAAATGAACAGGAACAATAGTAATCTGATTTTTTGCATGGTAAACTCAACTGGGCTTTGTAATGGATTAAAAAGAGTTGACATTGTGCTGTTGACTGAAACAGCCATCCTCACAAGGAAAAGCAGGATTGACTCCTGGCGGTATGTGCAGTGAACATGGGTGCTGCTGAAGATGAACTGTTTGGATACTGGAACACATGGGGCTGATGCGTGGCAGAATTCAGTGCCCGCAGTTAAATGGTTTAGGAATCAACATACCATCATAGGCTGCTAAGCTTTTAATGTGCCCTTAAGATCTAGACCCTTGATGATGTAACACTGTATACTTTTGCATATGCTGATTTTGAATTACATAGGGATGTAGTTTCTTAATGTTAATGCTTGAAGATAAACCAGGATATTCTATAAAAACGGATTGGATAACCAAATAGTGAAAATTACAGAGCCATACAGTAGTAATTAGTGAATATAGAACAGCACAGATATTTCAGTACAGCAGTTTTCCAGTGGGGAAAAATAAAATCACACATAACAAAACATATTGCTTCAATGTAGAATATGTAAAGAGGGAATGAATAAGTTTTCTCATAGAGCACAAATGAATAGACATAAATGCACAGGTTGCACGTAAACAACTGTCCTTCAAAGCCATTTACGAAGATACAAAGAAAATACCACAGAGGAAGCTGGTCTGACAATCACCATTTTTATATTCTCACTGGGTGACACATGATACAAGTCAATGACATTTTGTACATTGCAAGGATTGGCATCAAAGCAAGCAAATGATTCAGGAGAGCGGGCATCAAGAGGCCTTCTCCAGGTTGACTCCATTTGCCATAACAGACTTGGATGGTTAGGATGCCCTTTCCATCCTCAAATTTCAACCTTGCTGTATGATAACGCACTTCGGCTATTATGAGTAAAAAAAAAACATAAAAAATAAAAACATCAATAACAACGCTTAACAATTCTAAGGGCTATCCTATCCTATATAGTATGTGATATCTGTGGTCCATATAAAATTGTATCTATTTCTATTGATTTCGTGTTGATATTGTCATGCTGTATTAAGTATTTACCTGTAAAATTAACAGTTTAAACACCATTCAAGAGAAACAAAACTTTGCACAAAGCATTCCCCTGATATTTGCACCAGATACAATCATACTTTGTATCCTGTTCAAGGTTTACATTCTGTAGTAGCGAGGTTATGTGTGTGACTGATCAATGAGCAGAAATGAAAAGGTTTTGCTCAAAAAATGTGCTCATGAGGCATAGAGATAATTATAGAGAAAAAAAGAAAAGGACTTATACTTGGATTTTGTTCATTCAACTGAAAGATTATATGATCACATGCTGACAAATAAATACAGATTTCATTTGAACAATCTTCCTATACACAATACTAAATGTAGTTGTTATGAATATGATGGAGTGTTATTATTAATGATTATTATAACTGTTATTGTTATTATTAACAATTATATTATGATGTGATGTTCTTTTTCTCAGTGGGATTTAAGTGTTTATTGTTTTAGATAATTAGCATTATCATGGCTAGTGTTGTTTCCTCTTTTTTCTTTTTTTTTATTGAGTCATAAATCAAAGTTTTTAAAACATTCTGAATCTTGATGCATGCCAACTCCATTTCATTGAGAGGCATACAGTATGCATGGATTTAAGATATAAAGGTAATGCCCAATTTCCCAATGTATGTGCCTAGACATAAGCCTTTTAAATTGAGTTTCCACTCTGGTAAAACAAAAAATCTGAAGAAACTATCAGCCTTCTCAGATCTTTGAGTGTGTGTAAAATCTGAAACAGCCAATGAGGAATACAAATGTGTGGGCCATGATTTTGTAGTTCCACTAAACTCAATTACATGGGTGCTATGTGCTCTACCCATGTTGCCATAATGTACGTGTGTTTGGATGAGTGTTTTTAAACCAAGTTGGAAAAATGAAGGTTTAATGGTAATCTGAATATTTTGAGTACAGTGTCTTATTCAGGGAAATAAGACAGATGACCTACCGTAGTATTAGGTATTTTTTAATAAAGCCACAAATGGTGTGTAGCAAAGTCTGTAATATCTCACAAGCCATATCCATGAAAAACCCATTGCCACCATTTTCTAAATGGTTAACCTAATTTGTGCAAGTATTGTATTTTGTATAGCTGGTACGATCACACTATTTAAATTAGTGAATTCTTCGGCATTCATTTGAGATTAAACAAATTATGTGTTTGTATTTAATGAATTGTACAGTGCCAAAATCATAACACTTTGTTGTCTTTTTTGTCATAACCTATGTGGCAACAGGGACATTTTAGCATAGAATATTTAGGCTTAATTGACTAGTAATAAAAAGTGTATTTTTCTGAAATACATTAATACATATAGTAGGCCTATGTGGTTTTCATTACCATTATGAATTCATTGAGAATGAGGGTGGTAATGGATGGCAAATTAAGTAGCCTATTGTTGATAGTAATATAGAAATAGTAAGACTATCCAGCAATGCAATTTGTGGATTTTATTTTCTGTTGCATTATAAACAAACACTTTTGTTATTGTTTAATACATTGATCCCCTTGAATATCACAGTGAGGTACACAGAATTTGTATAATAAAGTTGGTGAAAAATGTTTATTTATCAAGTAGTTGTTTACATAAAAATAAAGGCTATTTTGTATCGCAGGACAAAAGGGGAAGGGAAAGGAAGTTTGAGGGCCATTAACTAGTCTCCTTTAGCCAAGCTTTTTTTAACACGATATTATAGTGTATCGCGTATAATAATGGCTATTATATAGTTCTATGTTCTCTACATTAGACTGTACCGTAATAGACTACCGTATTGTAATATTGTTCGCTATTTAAAAAAAACAATACTGTTGTTTATAGTTTTTTTAATCACTTGCATGAAACGTAGTATGAGAACATTCATACATTTATTATTGAATCTACATAATTTCAGTGTACAACAACAACAACAACAGTAATGCAAACGTACAATTCGAACATGATACAAATTATAAGAAGTCACCTAACAAAAAACGTCCATCTGCCAAGTACCATAGGCAAGTACGCTGGACCTACCCGGAAATATTACGAAGGCCGGAAAGGACCAATGTTAAGTGAGCACACGTCACTCACTTTTGCCCAAATATAATATCACGAGCATCCCACATATTTTGGTCGACAAAGTCTATGATAATTGATCTATTTTGCGGGTTTTTGTTTTCTTGTGGCAACAAAACAGTACAGCATCTCCTGCTGATGTTTTCCGTGGAAAGGTGTAAGCGTGAACCTAGCTCAGCATCAGTGAAAATGGCTGATGCTAACGAGTGGAAAACAGCGAGCAGAAATGGAAGCGGCTAGCTAGATGGTTAGAAGGCGTGACAGGCCTCATCCATCTGGTTGTGGTCAGAGACTGGATGCGTAGGTAAACGTTTGCCTAATATACGAAATTAAAATATATAGAGTGGTGTGCATGGAATTAATACATTGGATGCGGGTATTAGCTAACATTACCCACAGTATTTCTGTTTATTATATTGCGTGTGTCATCTTGCACGCGCTGAAATAGCCAAATACGCTGAGTAGTACTAGTAGAAAATAAAATGCAAGGAATTCAGTTCTGAATGTAAACGCTTCCTATGTTTTTGCAAATATTCTGAAAATACTATTGTAGTCTGTGATTTTAATGCATTTCTCATTTATTGTTTTGTTGTTTGTGTAGTATGCAACGACAAGCAGATATTGATTTGAGATTTCTTTATTTCACAGGATCTCTTATTTACATTATAATGAGAGCCCGTCAGATGCGATGAACTATAGCATATCCTGCCATCCATATGGTCGCATTATCTTGGATGAAGGGACACGGTAAGAATGTAAAAGGTGAGCAAATTGAGATGCTAAATAATTATTAGTAGCGAGCTCTCTAAACATTTGCTTATGTCAGTTGAAATGAGAATGTTGGTTGATGGATTAAATTGAATGACCACTGGAAATTATAAAAAATCTGTTGTGAATATTAACAAGTAGGTTATGTTTTTGATGTGCTAGGATTCATGTAAATCACGTTCTGCACATTTCTATTGCATCTTATGACAATGACAAATTTATTATTGAACTATATTCATACAGTGTGTAACCTATGCACATTATGACTATCTTTATTCCAAAAAAAGAAATGTGAGGATATAGACAATATGTATAAATGGAAGATTAAGAAAATACACTGTATGTACACTATGAATACAGTATGAATGCATAACAGTATATTACATACTGTATAATCACATCCATGTGATGATGGCTGGACTCATGACACTTATTTGCGGGACAACTGTATGTCTAATTGTCTTGTGCTGCCAGGACTTAAATGTCAATACTAACTAAATCCAGCTTAGAACTTGTAACTATTTGTTCCTCTTGCTCTGTGCTAAAATGAAAAGTTTCCTTTTCACTGCAAATTGTCATGTTACTATAATTAATTTTTACTGACCTTGTACCCTTACAAAAATTGGAATAGCTTACTCCAAGACATTCCTGCTGCAAAACCAAGTAGGTCAAGTAGATCTTTTTCCTTTGGAGTTCCAAAAAAAGAGGGTAAGAATGAGTATAAAATAATTTTTGTCTGTATGGCATCTATAATAATTAAATATTTCAGAAACATCGCAGTGTAACAAACAATCTAAACACAATTGTTTAATGTTGCAACTTCTCTTACTTGCTGTCTGTGTTATTATGGGCCTTATTGGTTCTAACTGTATTAGATCAAATTTGCCCAAATGAAGTTTACGCATGTTACATTTTGACTGTCTTTAAATTAATTATAAAAATTATTTTGAGTTTTAAATTTTGACAGTTTGGACACATTTTTTTTTTTTTAGCAGTTAATGCTGAGGTGCATTCAGATTTGGCAAACGTTCATGCGAACATGTTTGTTTTGAATGTTAACAATGAAAGTTTTGTGTAAATATTCCCATTTGTTAGATTTATTCTGTAACCCTTAGTTCAGTGTCCACGTATGTTTACAGAGAACAGCCTCAGACCATTTGCTGTTCGGAAATGTTTGCCATCATTTGTCAATTATTACATACCTCAGATCTGTATATTGCAATGATTTTCTAAACGTGGTTCCAAATTAATGTGGACTATGTTACACAAGATGATTTAGTGACTACTATTATTATTACTGCCCGGCTTTTGAAAATCCCCAAAATCTTGTTTTGGAAATTAATTATCTGAAATATTGTGACTGGAAAATTAAAATTAGGGTGAGATATCTCGAAGATCGGTCTAGTTTTCTTTTCTTTTTTTCTCATCTTAGCTGTTTTCTGGCCACTTCCACTGTCTTAATTTGAAAGCTGTATTTTATCCTAATTAAAACCTTAATATTTATAATTTCATACCTAACCTAATCATAACCTCATGGAGGTAAGCATTAGACTTGAACAAAATGTAAGGAAGTGCCAGAAAATTAGAAAAACCGATCAAAATAATTTTCAGGCAATCCGTCTCCGATCTGAAGATTAGAGGTTTTAATACTCCTTATTGTAGAAAACTCAATCCTGTTTTACTAATGATTAGTCTATAGTACAACCCCAATTCTGAAAAAGTTTATGCAATATGGAAAATGCTAATAAAGTGTTTTCTAAAATCCATTTAACCTGTACTATATTGGAAACACTACAACACATTTGGCACAGTTGTGTTTCCCACTGTATAAAATATATCTTTAACATACACTTATTAAATGTGGGGGAATTAAAGACACCTGTTTGAAGTTTAGCATGTAGAATTACCCCTTTTATTATTTATGTCTTTAAGTGCACATTTTGTACAGGGCCTTTGTTGGCATATTTTGTGCTATGATGCAACACACTTTCCCAATCGGCAACTGTCAGGACTTTAGAAAGGTAAATGTAGCACGCCCCACTCCCTGGCAGCTACCGTCACATACTCTAGCACCTACCTGTGCAGTCAATGCAATGTCCTACTGGAAAATGCAGGCATGCCCCTAGAAAATGCCACATCTGGATGTTGCTTCAAAAATGTGCATTAATGCTGCTCTACGCCCCGGGTGTAACCGGGGTCAATCCCACCGCGGGCCAGAAGTGTATAGGTAGTAGGATAATGCAAATGGAGGGGTGAAAACCAGAGGGGGCAAAGTGAACTTTACTGGATGGCCAAAACCCATTTTTAAAATTCACATTTGATGATAATATGAACAAAGAATTACATACAGTTTTAAAGAAATAAATATATTGTGAAAACATAAAAAAGTCCTTACCACATGCTTTCCAAATATACATTCCTAAAGGGAGTAAGCACCAACTGGCATACTGTAGTATTTAAGTCTTTTAGTTTGAATGAATAACTCCTAATTGATTAAGAATTCACATACCCTTTTGGCAGTTAGAAAGCGCTCAAGAACTTTAATTTTATATATACATCTCCATTTCACCCAAAATGTCACTTACGCCCCTCCGGTTCTCACCCCTCGAAATGGAATAAACTACATAAGCAGAAGGTGCTATAGATTGGAGGTGCTAGATTTACCTGTCTCCAGTCCAAACCTTTTGCTGATTGACAAGGTGTGGTGCATCATCAAAAACAAAGACAACGAAGGCCCTGTACAATTTTGCACTTGAAGACCTAAATAATGTAAGTAAGGTGTGTGTGTGTGGGGGTTCTACTTGCTAAACTTCACAAATGGGTGTCATCAGTGCCCACAGATTTAATAAGTCTAAGTTAAGGAAATGTTTATGTAATACAGTGGTTAACACACTGTCAACTTTTTTTTTTGAGTCAGTTGCTGTTATCAGACTGATTGTAAATTTTCACAAAACAAAGTGCACGAGCTAAAACATCACATAATGTAGTGTTTCCAATATAGGCTGTATGGAATTTACAAAACACAACTTTTTGTTTTTGTTATTATTATTATTATTATTATTAGCATGTTCCACACTGTCCCAGCTATCTCAGAATTGGGCTTGTAACTCAAACTTTATGTAAATAAGGTAGGGCCCATGCACCCACAAATCTTAATGGGGACTACTATTATTCACTACAGTGTTCATAACAATTGGAATTTTCACCACAACAGTAATTATTGCCCTCTTATTTCTGTAAAATACTCTCCTGTTCACAACTATTTTCTCCTAATTTTGTCTTTGAGTTATAGGAACCTGGCTGAACAGGGATGAGAGAACTTGTCTGGATGAAGACAAACAGTGGACATCATCACAGTAACAGCCATAGGAAACTACAAACTGTTGTGTGCAGTTTTAAAATAAGTTGGAGTCCATCTGTAACTCAGAAAAGGGCCTTTTAACTTTTAATCATAAACTATCATACATCTGTCCCCTCTCCTTTTGAATGGAGAGTGGTGGCAGTGGACGATCAGGAGGAAGTAGTAGCAGTCGAGGTACCCGATCAACAGGGAGTATCAGCAGTGTTATTGGAAGGACTTTAGAGTCAAGCCGTGGTGATTTGAGCAGTTCCAGAGGCAGTGGCAACATAACGTTACCTTTTGGCCGTAGCTCCTCTGTCAGTAGTGGTGGAATCATTGTTGCCGCTCCTAGCGCTGGAGGTGTGGCCCCTGCACCCCCATGTGCCAGTGAGTGGGAAATGTTCCAATTTGGAAAATATAATTTGGACATTATAGAGATGTTAAGTGGGCATCAGGCCCACCAGTTCAAAGGCCTCGGTCTAGATCGACAGCTACAACATCAACAACAAGTACAACTTCACCAGCATCAACTTCAGCAGCAGCAGCAGCAACAAGCTGAGTCATCAGGAGCCCTCCTATCTGGGCTTGGCTTGGGGCCCCTCCAGGGGTCCAGAAGTAACGCCTTCTCTGATTCTGCCTCCATATTTGCCAAGATGAGTGCCCCACCCCCTCCACCTCTACAGCAACAGCCGTCTTCTTCCCAGAGTTCCCGCTCCAAGTCAAGCAAGATGAGTAGCAGCAGCTCCAGTCACACTGCATACCCACAGTTCCTGCGCTCCTTCCATCCATCTGAGGCCACACTAGCTCAGGAGCAGTTACACCCAGGAGTAGGCCGCTTTGAGCACTTTGCCGGTGGAAGCAGTGCTGGCAGCAGTGCAGGTGGGTTAGGAGGATTAGTAACATCTGTACCCCCACCCCCCCCTCCCTTGCATCCAGGTCTTTCTGTCCCTCAAGCATCCCCTGGTCCCTCCTCTTCCTCTCCTTCACCCTCCTCCTCTGTAGCCACTTCTAACAACCCCCCTAGCAGTAGTGCCGTTAGTTCACTGGGGCATCAACTGGTTGGAGCTCAGTCTGATGCACGGAGCTTGCATCAACAGTTTAGTTGCATGCTAGCTGCTAATCAGTATTTCCTATCCGGGGTGCCTGCCAATGCTAGCCTAGAGCAGTTTTTGGTTCAACAGGGAACCCATAACCACTTGGGGATTGGTTTAAGTCAGACAGGTGGGGAGTCTAGTTCTTCTCTTGCTCCGCCTCCTGCTTTGCATTCTACTCACTCGCATGGCCACTCTACTTCCCAGTCACAGCAGGCTGCGCAGCAGCAGCATCAGCAGCTGCCACCCCACACTCTTTCTCATCACTCTCATTCTCATCCTCACCATCCGCTTCACCCAGGCTCCCAGCCTTCATCCCTGAGTGGTTTTGACTTCCAGGGCATCCCTGTTCTCTCTTCCAATCAAATAGCTTCTCTAATGCAACAGGAAGCAGGTTTGCCCCTCCCCTTGCCGCTACATTTATCCTTATCCAAGGATGATGGTAAAGGGGAAAGCGGTGGTGGAGGAGGAGGAGGAGGAGGCAGCAGTAGCAGCAGTAGGAGGAAGAAGGCAATGGCGGGCTACCTGCCACAGAGAAAATCTGATGGCGGCAGTAATAGCAGCAGTAGTCATGGCCACAGTGGCAATCCCAATACAAGCAGTAGTGGTGGGTTTAGCCATGGTCAGCCCCCAGCATTAATTGGGGGTGGGGTTGGTATGTCAAGTACGGGAGGGGACCCAACCTCTCTCCTGGCCTCTTCATCTTCATCATCATCAGTGGTTTCTTCCTCCTCTTCCTCTGCTCCCTCTTCCACTGCAGCCTCTGTGCTGGTTACTAATGATTCTCACCTTTCTAAAACTGTTAACCAGAGCGCTATGCAGCCCAACGCCACAGAGCCTGATGCAGAGACTGTATACAGCTGTGGAGATTGTAGCAAAAGCTTCACTCACCTGTCAAGCCTTCGCAGGCACTTACGCATGCATGAGCCAACAGCAGCAGGTACTAGCAATACTGCCACAACAGGCCCAAACCCAATTCACATCAAAACCCAATCTGACCCAACCCTGCCCCACTCAACACAAGAGATTTCCCAGTCCTCTACAAATCCCTGCCCTAGCCCAGACAAAATCTTTCATTGCACTGATTGTGGCAAAGGCTTTAAAAAGAAGGGACACCTGCTCCAGCATGGTGTAATACACTCTTCAGCCCGCCCATATGCCTGCTCCACGTGTTCTCGGGCATTTAACCGTAGAGAGTCACTGACACGCCACGAGAAGATACATGAGGAAAAACCGTTCCGATGTCCAGCCTGTGGTCGTTCCTTCCGTGAGAGCACCTCTCTGCTCAACCACGCTGCCTCAGGCACATGCGGCAAGCCAGGTAGGGGGCCCAAACCACGGGGCAGCAAGACAGGAACAAATGGTGAGGACAGAATAGGTGGAGGAGGGAATGGAGGAGGGGGACATTTTCAGAGCAATAGAGTTATTTATGGGAAAACTGAGGATGATGATGGTGTCATCATAGTAAGTGAAGGAGAGCCCAAATCTGGTTTAGGGTGTGATGGTCTATTTCAAAGTGGAAGGGGTGGGAATTCTAATGACAGGGAAAGAACAGATGGCAAATACCCCACTGATTACTCTCGGAATCGTTACACAGGCTACCACGATGACCACCGTACTCAAGGTAACCCATCTCCATGCTACTCTGGCGCCTCTCCGTGTGGAAGTGGGATGACTGGACCGGCTCTGCGAAAGGCTCCTTTGGCCCCGACTCTGCATCCTCACCCACAGGGTCAGAACCAACATCACCATCAGCAGCAGCAGCAGCAGCAACAACCGCACCTGCCCCTATCATCTCTTTTGGATGACTCAGAGGATGATGTCACAAGCTCTGTCAACAATGCTATCTCTGCCATAACGGCAGCAAGTAGCAGTGGAAGCAGAGGGGATGATAGGGGTGACATCATTGGGGGCTTGTTGGGAGGTCTAGGCCTAGGTCCTCTGGGTGCACCGTCATCAACATCTGGCATAGATAAAAGCTTCAGAGGTGGGGGAAACCAGGAGGGTCTGAGCGGTAACCCACAGAACTCTGACAAACCAAAACGCCCCCGAAAGCCAAGGGCTAAAAAGGATCCAGCTGTTGGTGGACAGCCTGCCAAACGCAGACAATATACCCCAAGAGGGACCAGTGGGCTTCCACGTCCTTACCTCTGCAGTGTCTGTGGGAAGGGATTTGCCCGTCGAGAGACCCTGCGCAGACATGACCGAATCCACACAGGGGAAAAACCTCACCACTGCACTATTTGTGGAAAATACTTCAGAGAGGCCTTTCACCTCAGCAAACATCAAACTGTTCACTCTGGAGCTAAGAATTACAAATGCACCACCTGTGGTAAAGAGTTTGGTTATTCACAAAGCCTCAGAAGGCACAGTAAACTCCATCAGAAAGGAGAACTGGAAGAGGTGCCAACAACACCAGCTGCAGAGAACCTGAACAGCTTTAACCCAAACCCCCAATGTAGTGTTGCCCAAGATAGGACCCAGAATGAAGCAAACACCTCCTCCTATTACTCATATCCCCAAGACGTGAAGCCTCAGGGCTCTGACACCCAGCCCCCACCCCGTCTTTACACCTGTGCTATATGTTGGAAATCATTCCGCCATCACTTCCATCTAACCGCCCATCACCAGACGGTTCATGAAGGCGGGAGTGAAAAGCTGTTTTGCTGTGATGTATGTGGGAAGGCCTTTGCTTATTCAAACAGTCTCACCCGACATAGGCAATCACAGCATGGACTAACCCGTACTGAAACGGACAACCCACAAGAGGGTAGCAGTGGTTCTGGAGATAGAGTTGGCAGTGAGGTTGGTCAGTCTACGTCTGAGAGTGAAGCTGCCACCAATGCCTTGTTACAGATGGCTCCTCCTACTGAAGGCCATGGTGGGCAGGGCCATAGTGTGGTCACCCATAGCCACCAACAGGCCCCACCACAGCCACCAGCTGGTTACTCTCCCCTCTTTTATGATGCCGCGGCAACATCAGCATCCAATGCTTCGCCGTACTCTCAGCCCCTGCCCCCAAACTCCACAATCATGCCCCCGCAGCATCAGCATTCCCCAGCAGGGGTGAAAGGGGAGCATATTTACCCAGCTGGCTCTCGTAGTCATACCCTGCACACCACAGCCCCGTTCCAGCCTCTCACAGAGCTGCCCACTGAACATCATCATCTTCATCACCATCACTTGCATCATCATAATCATCAACATAATCAGTTGAGTGACCAGTACCATCAACATCGTGACCAGAGCATCTTGTCATCGCCTGAAGAAGTGAGTAGGCACAAGAAGAGAAAAAAAAAATCAGAGAGGAGAGAACGGAAAGCAAACAAATGGTTAGCCACAATTGATGGGAATACAAGAAAAAAAAAAATTAAACCATTATTGAGAAAGCAGTTGAAAGATAAAAAGCAGGGCTCTCTCCTCTTGAAGATTAGAAGAGGAGGAGGAGGTTATGAGCTTGTCACCACTGGAGGAATGAAGGTCCAGATACTGTCATCAGTCCCTGTCAAACGTTTTGTATGCCCCATTTGCCCCAATGCAATGTTTTCTCGCCAAGCGGGACTTTTAGTCCATATGGCAGTGAAACACCCCCAAAGAGTACAGGCACCCCAGGAGCGACTTAGATGCAGTGTATGTGGGAAGCAGTCTCACAGGCTTTTAGCAGCCTTCATTCATCGGGCCTCTCATCGAGCCAGAGGGTCGTTTTCCTGCCGACGCTGCTCTGCTCGGTTTTGGAACGCTACACTCCTCCACAGGCACAAGGTGTCTTGTCGTCGTAGGGCCAAAGGTATCCAGCGAGGGGCCACTATCAGCTTAAAGCTGTCAAGGAGGTCGGGAGAGAAAAAGAACCGAGTGGGTCAGAAGGAGCTTCCATCCCTACCCGGAGTGTACAAATACTGATATCCTGCTATCTGAAAATGGCTTAAACAAAAAATAAGTAAAAGTATTTAGGTACCCATCCTGCCCTTATAAAAGGGAAGGATTTGGGGGGGGGGGGGGGGTTGACCTTTAAAAAGGCATATGTATTTCAAGCCTGGTGTGTGTCTGCATCTACTCTACTGACTATTGGAATGAGTTTAACAATTACTGTAGAGCATCCTATATATCACCTGAAATTCTCCAAATTGTATTGGAGGAAGTTTCAACGATGTGACTCTGTTTCCATAGGATCATTAACCTTTTAAGTGCATTGACACTACAGTATGCTTTGCTGACACTGTGCAGTTAGTAGACAAGTTTAGGAGACATGACCTGCTAATGTATTTCTCTTACCCAAATCCTCACTGGCATCCCTGTATAATAACTCTGCTGCGTACTTTGTCTTGTTCCTCTAGAGGCTCTTGAGGTTTTCTTATTTTTATTGTAAAGTGCATTTATTAGGAGTTAGGGACAATGAAGACAGACATTTGTTGATAGTCAGTTTGTCAATGCATGTTTGTTCTCTGGTCAGTTTTTGCTGAGGTTGTGAATTCCCTTTTCCAGTATGTGATGGTTTATCCTGTATATCCCTAAAGGTTATTGGCATTAACCTTTTTATTTGAAGAGTAACTAAATATTCCCTAGTGATTTGATCACATGTAGCGTAATTTGACAAATTTGCTAGTAATAAGCTGTATGAGGATTCCTCTCCTGCCAAAAGTAAGAAACATACAAAATTCCTAGCTTCTTGTGTTCACTGTCATTTGTTTGAATTATTAATAGCTTTTATACCAAGAGATATAAGACTGGTAAAACAAGTGTACTGTAACACATGCTTACCATATGTGTATGCTCTCTTTTAACAGTAATTATTTCTACTTTGGTAGGTTTAAGACAAGGACCTGTCTTTTGTCATAAGAACAAATGTATTATTACATGTATTTGTGTGTGTAACCCAATCAGTCTACACGCCAATCTCATAATCTCTTCTACTTTTTAGTCTTTGCTGAGCTGCAATCATGGTTATTACCTGTCAAGCATTGTTTTTTTTTTATTCTTCTAAAGAAAATTAGTTTTAAGTATCACTTTAACCACATAGGAAATGTTCACATCTCTGTAAAGCTTTGTTTTATCTTAAAGAAAAAGTGCTAGTTAGATTTCTATAATTTTATTTACTGAAGTTAGTATTTGAATATATTTCAGCGTTGAATAAACCATAAATGTTCCAAATTGTTTTTTTTCCCTTTCATTTTCTATACTGAATAATATATTTTAAGTAAGCTACTCAAAATATGGCATAACATAGTCATTTGTCTACTGAAGTTTTCATTCTTAGTATTAGCATTATGGCCTATATTAGTACTTTTCTGAATTATGTCCTAGATTATAACAGTACTCTTCTGAACATCTTAATATAGTTGATGCACCAGTATTCTGTATTTTATTTGCAACATGACTTGCCATATACCTTAGTTACAATAAGGATTAGGTTGTAAACATTTTCTTTCACTCATATGGTTCCACAAGATGGCAGTAGGCAGCCCTTTTTTTATTTATTTTAACTTAATATCCAAATGTTTTGTGTGGCAGTCACGTGGATTTCTCACTGAAAAGGTTTGATTCAAGAGACTGAACGTTCGTTGTGAGTGCTTGGTGCTTATGTATATGTTGACTAAATTATGAATGTCACCAAGAACATCACAAGTGAACTTGTGAATCAAATTAATTTTGGATATTTTGACTGAAATAAATCATAAAAATGTACAGCAACTAAAAGGTATGGCACATGTTTTAAATTAAAGACAACATAGTGATTATCTAATGGTTAAATTGCTAAAACTAACTTCTCTGATAATAAATTAGGCCTAACAAGTGATTTTTTTCGCTCATATCTTTGACATAATACAAATGTTGGTCACCTGAATAAGCCCTCTGGAGAAAGAATTTAGCCTGGTTAGGATTAATGCATTTAGTTCTATGGGTTACCGTAATGCAGTACGGTAGTTTTACAACCATATTAGGCCATGTGATTGTGGACCCGATTTCAGAACATGATTTTATCTAAACAACTATACATATAAGATTAACAATTGATGATGTATACACATCATAGCAGTTGAATTGTGGTTATTCACAATATCATGTATATTATGGTAGTATATTATACTATTTGGAGTGTTTACCTTACGTTTAATATTGTACTGTAGTAGGCCTAGACACCTCTCGCTTTCGAACTGCTCTCACGCGGCTGTAGCATGGGGGAATCCGCAGGGCGGGGAAGTTGACCTAGTTCTGTCCAATTGCTGTTTGCTGAGGGCGGAGATACTTTGTATTTAGCCAATCGGAGCCAGAGCGGCAAGCAGACAGGCTTCATTCCCCCCGTGCTCGAAACACCCCACACACGTGCTCGGGAACAGCTATTTTGCCGTGGCTGATCCTGCCATGGGAGGCAACGTGCTGATGCATTCCTCTCGCCTGACAAACTGTAGGCACTCACGTTTTCTGTGGATTACAAAGGACCATGAAATAACTATACTCCAGTCGGCTAAGTGATGAAAGCACATTACAGGCCAAACATATGAGATGAATATACACATGAATATAATAGAATTAACATAATCATGAGATGGCAAAGCATTTGAATCCTTTACTTCAGTAAATTGCATTTCTATTTAGGCTATGTAGTTTAACACGTCATTGTTTATAAGTTCCATGTACGCATGGGTGAAAATAAACAAAAATCTACGGAATGCCTCCTTGAGGTGTGGCACGAGGGTAGGTGTGTCTCATAAATAATTGAGAATAATCTAAACACGCCTCTCTCGCGCCTTTGCCCTGCGAGATGTGACGTCACGTGAACTGCCCGTGTTCGTTCCAGCTGAGAGGACGGCCGTCGCGCGGCGCAAACCCAAGATCGTGCCCGTGACTGCATCGCATACAAAAGTACAGAGGGAGAAAGAGAGAGAGGGGAAAGGACCCCCCTCCACACACACACACACACACTCAAACTGAACGGCACTGCTCGACCGGATTCAAGCGATACAACTAGTCATCTGACCAATCGGTCTGTAGAGAGACAGCTCGTTGCGTTTTTTTCTTATCTGTACACATTGTTTTCGTTTGGTGATTCTTGCAGAGGTCGTTGTTTTATGTGCTCTGCAACTATTCTTAATTTCGGTTGAATGGTTGCATAAGGATTCAAGGCAATATTTTTTTTACTTTCTAATATTTTTGTTTTCGGTTTGACTTGTGGATTACAATTTTTCCCATATTTGTAGTTTTTTTTCTTCTGTGTGGACACCGTCCATATTCAGTGGCTTCCCTATACTGTCTCATTGAGAGTAACAGCTTGGCTATAAGAATACTTTTTGAAGATTTTAAGGAAACCAACTCTAATGGAATACGTTAATGAAATGCTTCTTCTTGGAATTGAGCAAACTTAATTAACTACAAGTGAAAGGTAATGTTCTCATCTACATGATTGAAGTTTTTTAAAATGTAGATGTTGTGTTCTTGTTGTCTGCAGGCCTATCATCATTTTTTAGCGTTATGATGAAATCGAAGCCAGTTATTCTATTTCAGTAATTGATAATTCTCCCCCTTTTATCTCTCACACTATTACTAATTCTCTCTCTCTCTCTCTCTCTCACACTCACACTCTCACACACACACACACATACACGCGCAAAAACAAACACATACTGTATGCATCATAATTTTACATGTATTTTAGTGCCACATTTCTCCATCCTTTCTGCAACCAAGGCATCATTCTACGACCAATCAGGTCAGCATGTCCAGGCAGCTTACTCAGCTCCTGACCCCAGACATTCCAGCTGGGGCAAGCCCACAGTTTGGGAGCTGCACACAGCCCTCAGGTTCCCTCACGGGGGGACATCTAACCTCTATGGCAGGTCTGAAGTCCCTCCTGCAGCATCCCATGAAGGGAGATCAGCGCTTAAAGACCTCATGTGATGTAAAAGGTGAGCATGTTTACCTAACTAATAGTTACAGCGTTGATTTTGAATATGCAGCTGGCATCATACTTGGATCAGTATTGCAGGGTGGACTGCTGTGTTTCCAGCTGGCCAGTACATTATCCTGTGTTGTGAGGCATGCTGATATGTCAAAGCTCAACATAAAGAATGCACACGTTTACATGTTCACAAATGCTCTAATAAAAGTTTCTCTTTATTCAATTTGTATTTTTGTATGATGTACATGGAAAAAGCTTTCTATCTTGTGAATGTTCTGTGAGGACTGCTCTATATTGCATAGATTGATCCTGCCATTCCCTGGACACATTCATGTAATATGCAGATTACAGTAGGCCTACTGTACGCTGACACGATGGGAGAATAAACAACAGCCTTATTACTGTAATTACTGCAAAGGCTTGTGCATTGCAAATGAAAGCCTAGCAAGTCTAATGTTTGCTATGAAGCTTATGTGCTTGTTATATCAGTGATGTGCACTTTGCATTCGATGAATGCACCTGCCAGTTTGTGTAGTTCGTTACTAATTCAGAAAACCAAATCCACTGGACTAAAATAATCTCTACCCGTCTTCTGTGTGCAGACAAAGACAGGTCTCCAGACCTGGACGAGGACTCTATGGGTGGTGGTTCGATGAGAAGTGGAAGTGTTGTTGGCAGCAGCGGCAGCAGTAGTAGTAGCAGCGGCAGCAGCAATAGCAGTAATGGCTGTGGAGGAGTTAGTGTAAATGGCGGAGGAGGTGGAGGAGGATTTAACCAGTTTCTCGGGCCTCTGCTGTGGGATCGAACCCAGCCAGCAGATGGGGGCCTATTTCAACTGCAGTACATGGACTTGGAGGAGTTCCTTACTGATAATGGCATGGGCAGCATCCACAACAACAACTCCAGCTCGGCACAAATCCCCACACAGAGCTCACAGTCTGCCGTGCCCAACCAGAGCTCCCAGTGCCCACCGTCCTCTCCCACACCTTGCTCTTCTTCACCTTCATCTTCATCCTCCTCTCCGTCGCTCATCGGCTTGGAAGTAGCACAGTCTCAGAACCTGCTAGGTGGAAATGAGTGTCTACATGGTGAGTAGCGCGGAGCTATGCTGGGTTATAAAGCACTGCATGCTCTTAAAGCTCATAAAGCACTGCAGGCTCTAAAACAAGGTCTGGATATATTACTTCAAAGGGCCAAGTTACTGAGACTGTAGTCATTTGAACCCCACAGCATTGTCAAGAAGTGGTACATTCAAATAGCCGCCTTCCCATACCAAGAACACAATGTTTGCGGTCCTACATCTCAAGTAATGGATGATATTCATACAAGGTTATGTGGTGTTGTTGGGGTGTTCCCATGAGCTAGCATTTCAGCATTTTAGCCCTCCCTCCTGAGTTCCTAATGAACACCGTGGTCAGCAGGCATTTTTCTGTACCGTGGAGACAAAAAGTACGACTAGACAAAGTCACACAGCACTTTGAATGACACAGAGAATCTCAGTATTGTTGACAATGCTTGGAATTGCTCTTTTTACACAATTGTAGCATGGTGCATGTCTAAAAAAGCTGTTTAAAAGGCTAGCACAGTGAGGAGAAAATAACAGGTGTGGAATTGAAAGAGCTTTTGATTAAACCATTTCAAGGCTGTGACAAACAGGTCTGGTTTAGTTTGGCACGTGACCTAGGCTATGTACCGTGCACGCACTGTCCACAGTACAATAAGTGTTTGCCCAGGCAATTATTTACGTACAGTAGGGCCAAAACAGCACAGAGAGAGAGAGAGAGAGAGAGAGAGAGAGAGAGAGAGAGAGAGAGAGAGAGAGAGACATGGGGAGTGTGTGGAGTGTTTGTGATTGCGTGTCTTTAAATCTCTCCCCACCTCACACGCTACAGCCATGTGCACGCGTCACAACACGTGCAGAGGCCAGCAGCGCTGGAGAGAGAGAACTAGAGGCAGGGCCAGAACACACGTGGGAGGGGCTGAGAGAGGCAGCAAGCCAGGCAGAGGGAGGGAGAGACTCCATGTGTAGCTGCTCTTCAAACGGGATGTCAGCCTGCAGATTAGCTAGCTGAAGTAAATGCAGAAAGATAATGGACAGGAAATTCAGAACAGGCCACAATGCAGTTGCATGGTGTTGGATGGCTTAGTGTTATCTAATAAATATATTATTTGAATTACTGCTCCTTTGTGTGACTATAACCTTGAGGCAAGTAATACATAAAAACAAAGTCATCCTGAGAGAATTGGTTAACTTTGACAATTGTTATATTAATTCACATTAACATGCTACAGGAACCTCTACTTATTGTTGATAACATGCCGTATTAAACAAATTGAATAACTATAAGCCTTTCCAACACTGAAATGTTGTGAATGTATAACCTATGTACCATTAAGTTGCTCTGGGTGTAGGGGTGTGACTTCATGGACATATTCAATATACAGTATATAAAAATAGACATCATGTTAGAGAAAATAACCAACAAACTGGACAAACTGTATAGGCAAGTATACAGTATAATGCACATGCTGTGGTTATACTTTTTATTTTATTGTTGAATTAGGTGGCACAGTATACAGTGTAATATGTTGAGCCATGTTTCCCACCTGCATCCAGTAAGTCTTGGTAATTAAAGAGTGTTATGATATAGGGAAGGAAAGACCTGCTGTTGCATTAGGATATGTGGCAAGGTATAGCCCCATTCTGGCCCCACTTAAAGAACTGGTTTCACAGGGAGGGATAACACTTGCATATATAATAATAATAATAATCTTGTTCTGTTTAGAATATTGTAATTTTTAGCTCTACCCCAAATAAACATTTCAACTATAATATGCCATTTGTAACGTGCTTATGGTGTGTTATTAATTTAAATTTTGCATCAATTGTAACATGAGCCTTAATTTCAAAACATATATTTTGTTCATAAGGTATCCTGTGGTCATAGATTTAGCTTAAAACTTTTAAATGAATACATTGCAAATAACTTTATTTCCCCCATTGTTGTTGTTTATTTTACACAACCGGGAGTTGCGTATTGCTGACACCTCGTGGTCACCATACAATACTGCAGGTGTCTGTATGCCTTACAGTGTAGCCTGTGTGGTCCTGACCAACTTGTTCTTTGAATCTCACTTCATTTGATTTCAATGTGACTGTAGTTGAAAAGCATTTTAAATGTCTTCTTTGAATTTTATTTTTAGGGAGTCAGACAAGCGTGAACGACTCCTGTGAGTCACCGTCTTCCTCCTCATCGTCCTCCTGTCCGCCCCTGCTCACGCCCACGGGCAGTGGTCCAGATGCCATGGGAATGTTTGACATGGATCCCACGGACATGGCCCTGTCCAGCATCCCAGGCCAGGAGTCGTTTGACCCCAGGAGGCACCGATTCAGCGAAGACGAACTCAAGCCACAGCCAATGATCAAGAAGGCCCGCAAAATGCTGGTTCCTGATGACATGAAGGTCAGAAAATATGGCTGGTGATCTACGAGCAGCCTGTAAGATCTCTTCACAGATTGACAGCAAATGTAGTCTGTCATAACAGGTGTCTTGCATTCGACAATGCTGTTGTTCTTTCCAGACTAATAGTGAAAGTAATTTCATTTACTTGACTTGGTTATACATACATACATACATACATACATACATACATACATACATACATACATACATACA